>CAJHQQ010001604.1:0-89868 GCA_905132885.1 Moricandia moricandioides
AACTTCCTTAATCTGAAGAAATCATATTTTCGGGTATTTTTTTGTGTTTTAGGTATTTTTTTTGGGCCGGACTAGACATGACCCGAACATAACTCGATCCGGAACCGAACATAACTCGATCCGGAACCGAACCCAATCCGATAAATTCTAATTACCCTATTGGGTGCTCTGACCCGAACCGACCCGGACCCGACATGACCCGAACCGAATCCAAATCGATAAATTCCAATTACCTATTGGGTTTAAATATCTAAGATCTGAAGGACCCGGATCCGACAAGACCCGACCCGAATGCCCAGGCCTAAGATCTAACAAGTAAGCTTGTGAAATCTATGATTATATCAAATAAAAAGTGAAAATTAAGGGGGTTATTAGTTACAACCAAATACATTTCGTAAAATTGAGGTTAAAATTAAAGGAAAGTAAGACACTACCAAATATATAAGGGAAGTAGTATAGTTCGTCTTCTTCCTATTACCTTCACATTTTGGAGTTTATCTTTTTGCGTGAGTATTATTTTTTGTCTACCCTTTGATTTTTTTTTCTTTGCGTCAAGAGATAACGCTATACATAAAGTTTTCAGATTTTTTTTTGGCTAAAAGCCTATAAAACTCTTCTCGGATGTTGATTATTTTATTTTCAAAAGTTTTTACTTAGTTAGCAATGATTTTTTTTTCTTTGTGGCATCCTAGTTATGATTTTAGAGCAGAATCATTTGTGACCTAGGGTTCTTCTTTCACTTCCTTGTATACAATTTAACTGTGTTTCATTTAATATGTATTGGCTTTGCAAAATTCAGTTTCTCTCTCAATTATCGAATCTATTAAGAAATGGTGAAGTATAAATTCCAAAGTTTGATCACTTAGGCTGCTTCTTCTTTTTTACTTCCTATAAAAATGTATTGGGGATTTTTCTTCTCTACCTTTATTGTTAAACAAACCTAATTTAAATCATAGTTGTCAATTCATTCAGACTTTTTCTGTTGAATTCGATTTTTATTTTGCTATTCGTTGTTAATGGTGTTGGATATTCATCAATCGTTTTTTTTTGTCTTTTTTCTCATTTAGGGATCTTGACTGCATAAAAAAAGAAAGAAAATATTTGAAATAAGACATTACAACTATGGTTTCAGACACTCATAAGGATGATCAGATTGTGGAATCCAAAGAGATCACACCAATATATTGACCTCGAAACACATATGACTCAAACAATGATGAACTGGATGAGGAAGAAGTACATAAAGATTCTTGCTTATAGACGGTTAACCAGATCTATAA
This sequence comes from Moricandia moricandioides, assembly GCA_905132885.1. NCBI lineage: Eukaryota > Viridiplantae > Streptophyta > Magnoliopsida > Brassicales > Brassicaceae > Moricandia > Moricandia moricandioides. The sequence goes on from CAJHQQ010001604.1 coordinate 1,281, forward strand.
CTTAAGCTATTGATAACATGTTATATCAAATGATTTTTTTGGCAGGTGAATGTATGTGATACCTGTGCTGTTCTAGGATTTATAAATATGCTTGCCATTTGTGATAACTGTTGAATTGGTGCAGAAAATACGTATGATTTATCTAGGTAATTGTCAAAAGGGTATATTTGCACATTTTTAATCATATTTTGGGTTATTGCAGTTATTGCATGGCTGTAAAACTTGAGGATGTTCCCGAAAGATGAATGACTGTGTTGAAGATAGTGGTTCTATAAAAAAGAATTCAAAGTCTTCTCTTGACCTGTTTGAGGTAATCCATAATATAAAACGTAGTTACGAAATGTTTTGAACCATATTGGTAACTAAAAAAGTAAACAAAGATCAGTTTTGATTTGTTTCTTCTTGCAGATGGTAGAAAGTATATTTCAAAAAAAAATGATTTAAGCACTCAAAAGTCTTCTAAAACTGTAGGTCTGGACTTGAACATAGAGGCTAACCAAAACCTGAATCCTAACATAGATCTCAATCTAGATCCTTCCAAAGATCTGAATGTGAACCCTAACCTAGACCTGAATTTGGATATGAACCTTGATTCAAACCTATACCTCACTGTGGATATTAACTTGGAACTTTTTTTAGATTGTGGTTCATCTTATCAATCGAGTTCTACTAGTAACATCCAATATGCAAAGAGACATCCTGTGGATACACAGCTCTCCATGAAATGGATCTGAAAAAAAAAATTAATATTTTTTATTGTTCTACAAAAGAGATGCTTTGTATATATTGATAATTTAAATAATAAAGTAGTATATATCTATAATACTGAATTGTATTTATCGTTATAATGCAAAGATTTTTTTTTATATATATATATATATAGTTTAACTTTTCTTTGGTTAGTAGATACTATTTGTTGTGCTTTCCATCAATTTTCAAATATTAAACCGGTAATACTTATGAAGGTGAACGTTTAAAATAGCATCTACAATAATGAATATGGATTACTTGGTTTAGAGGATTCCAAAGAAAATATCAAATGAAGTTTTTCTGCTGATTATATGGTATATATAACAATAGAAAATAAAAAATAATTATTTAATAATAAAAATCGGATGTAAATGATTTCTTAACACTGATAGAGGTGGAAAGAAAAACATGCCGATGTCTTCAATCAGAACCAAGCAACTCCGTTGTTTCAGACAAGGAAAATATGCACTTGATGCTGCTGCTGCTACATTAATAATAAAGTCTGAAAGAATCTGATATCCATGCAGGCCAATGATGGGTTTGTACAAAAGAGGGTAACGAAGCAACAACAGTGAGAGTAATAAATCTTTGATGTAGACTTACATCTTTCCATGCGGAATTTGAAGCCATGATTTGTGCAATGCATTGTAGATAAGATGTGGATTTCACAATAGACTGTTTTGACTTGATGAATATCAACGAGTAGCCCTGTTCGTTTCAAGAACGCAGCGTCAAGAGTAGCGACCAAAATTTAAATAGAAAGAAAAGAAATTTAACAGGAAAGAGAAAACAACATAGAAGGAAAATTTTTGATTATTCAGTCGCAGCGTCTTTTGTTTCTCACTCCAACGATGAGTGAAAAAGAAAATCACATAACAACATTTGTCGCTGACTCTAATTGCCGCGTTCTTAAAACGAACATATTGGCTTGCGCTTTTCATCCCAAACTTTGCAATTTATACAGATTTCAAAAGCAAACGATACAAACACCCGCGAATAAGCATGCAGTGCTCAAAGTTTTCCAACATATATGAGATTCGCTGATCAGATTCCACCGTTCTCGCCAACATATTAAAAGTAGATGAATAAACCGTTATTTTGTTTTCTACTGTATGTGGACAAAAAAAATTGCATTATCCAAAATAAAAGAAAACAATAATTTGAAAGACTTGGTAATATCAGAGGGTCGAGAGCATTACATGATCACTACATTATATGCAGACATACAACCTTTTTTGTAAGAAGTACAAGTTATCTAAAGGAAGACATGTTATACCTTAAGAATGCATTTTGAGCATGTATTACCTCTTGATGAAAAAGAGCCAGGAAAAGAGAGAGAGAGAGAGAGAGAGAGAGAAGTTCCAGCATCAATAAATCATTAAAAAAAGAGAGAATATCTAGCATAAAATACTTCCCAGGTTCCTTTTCAACATGGAAAAATTGGCTTGCTCTTAATCCTCCTCCTCCTAATGTTCCATGGCATCTGTTTGGTTTAAGCAAAATATCCAAGCATATAATATCTAACAATTAGTATTTAAAATTTAAATAAGTACTTTAAATACTCCAATTATATATAAATAAGTATATATTTCTTATGTTTTACTTTTAAATTTTAGATTTTATTTAAGGTATATTCGAACTGATCCGAGATAACCCGAATCCAAACAATATATGGGTTTTAGGATATGATACAAAACCGACCCGAAACCGATGTGTTATATCCGAAACCAAACTCGTATTTGCAAACTTACTAAAATTGGACCTAGGAGATGTTATAAAATAGAACTGAAATCCAAAAATCCCGACCCGAATGCCAATGGGTACCCGAACGTCCATGCCTATTTACACTATATAGACCTGTAAGAAAGTATTTCTACATATAATATGTTCTATGTTTTCTTTTATTAACTAGAAAATAAAGAATAAACATAAGTTTAACTATATATACAATAAAATGTGAATACTATGTAAATTAAAATTTATAAAAAAATTACCGTATTTATTTATTTATATAAATAAAGTCCCAAATTTTATAAATATGGTAAAACAAAAGTAGTACTCCCTCTGTTTTATAATAAGTATCATTCTAACCATTTTTTCTTGTTCTATAAAAAGTGTCACTTTACAATTTCAATGCAAATTATACTTACTTTCAGCTGAAAATTAATTGTAAATTGCATTGATTTTATAAATAATTTTATTTATCTACAATATTATTGGTCAAAGAGATGTAATTAATAACAATTTACATATATTTCATACACTTTCTTAATCTGTGTGAAAAATGTTATAGTGACACTTATTCAATAACAGAGGGAGTATATGACAGCTAAAAGATATTTTTATATTCTTTCTTAAGAAAATAAAAATTAAATAGAAAACTAATAAAATTAATTATGAAATATTAATTTTTAATAACAATTGAGAACACATTAATTATATGTTGATTTTTTAGAACTTGATTTTGAAATTGACTTGGGTCACCGGTTTTACAGGTTTTTAGTCAGTTTAACCGGTTTTTTTTTTTTAATTTGGGTTTTAAACCGAACCAGAGTTGATTTCTTCAACCAGTCACGATCGGATTGGTTCAACCGGCCGGTCCGATCCGGTTTTCAAAACCATGAGAAAAGGTGAAAATTAAAGGGAAAAATAAGAAGTAAATACAGTCAACCTCATTCCAAAACTGAGAATGAAAATAAGGAAGGAAAATAAGGGAAGAAGGAAATGAATCTGTGACCCTGACTTTTGTCTAAAAAGTATAAAGTTAACTCTTCTTCTTCTTATTTGCTCCACATTTTTTAGATTAATCGTTCATTTTCTGTAAGTTTTCAAGATTCTTATTTTTAACTACGCTTTGATTTTCTCTTTCTCTTTGCATTATAAGATAATGTTCTCATTCTTTCAGAATTATTGTTTCTGTCTAGATTTTTTTTTTTGGTGAAAGGCCTTTAAAGACTCTTCTCAATAGTTAATTGTTTTTATACTATACGCTGACTCTGTCTAAAGCTTTTTTCTCCATTTCTACTGTTTTAGAAAACCTAGTTAAAATTTCCATCTCAATTGTATTTTTTGATGAATTGGGTTTAAAATTGTGATTTGTTTTTAATGGTGTTCGAGATTGATTAACTTTTTTAAATATAAAAAAATTACAGATTCAAACAATATAAAACATCAACCATGGTTTCAAACACTCACGAGGACGGTCAGATTGTGGCATCAAAAGAGATCACACTTACGTCTCCACCTAGAAACACATATGGTTCAAACAATGCAGAATCATCTTCCTCAAAGATAATTGCTTTATCAAAGGTTTTATATAATAAATATATTTTATTTTTAATCAAATATATTGTAGCATATGTCCTTAAAATTTCATGATAATGAATTTGATAACGGATTTGTATTTGTAGAATGAGGAACAATTGAAATCTTCTGTGCAACATGATAACGACGATGCTGAAAACAAAGGAGTTGTGGTAGAAAATCTTCCTTTATATAATGAAAATGATTTATCTGAGGAAGCCATAGCCGTCAACAATGAAACTGATCAATTATCTCATATTGAAGAAGAAGTATACGATGATTTTCTTGATTATTTAGTTTATCCGATCTTTAACATACGCATGATATCACATGGAAGTTTTTTTTTTTTTTGCAGATTAATATATGTGATCTATGTGGTGATCAAGGATTTGAAGATTCACTTGTCATTTGTAGCAAATGCGAAATTGGTGCTGAACATACGTACGTAATATAATTTTTCAGTAACATATACAATGTTTTCATTATGCAATTAAACAACAAAAGTTTGTTAGTATATTTTTTATCATCTCTTGGATTATTTTAGTTACTGCATGGTAGTAGAAGTCACCGATCCCCACGAGGGATGGATTTGCTATGAGTGCACTAATGATAAAGATGGAGTGCGAGAAGGAGAAGAAGCTAGATCCATGGAAGAACGAAAATTAACTCAAAAACAGCCTGATTCGTTGAACAACGGTCTTAATATAGATTCGAATGTGGACCCTAACAAAGATATGAACGAGGAACTTAGCTCCAGAAAAAGAAAAATTGGACCCTCTACTGATTGTCCTAAGGTAACCATAACACACAAATATCTTCAAAAATATGTTTTGGAAACTTATATTTAATTAAAAGTCAAAATATTTGTATTCCAGAAAATGAAAATAAGTATGTATTTGTTTCTTTTTTCCAGATGGCAGAAGAAGCATCATCTCAAGCTGATTTCTTAAACACAACAAAACGTGGCAAAATCTTGTGGTTGGACTTGAACAAAGATCCTAACCCAGATTATGATGAAGACCCTAATATAGATGTAAATGTGGATCCCTAATATGTAATTATCCAATTATCGTGAAATTGTGTACTTTACTTATTTATTTGGTGAATTTTCTAGTAATTTATAAAATAAAAAATCAATACAAGTGTCATTAACTTTTTTAACGTTTGTTAACTATGATATTAAAACTAATAAATAGAGAAAGACTCTTCTCAATAATTAATTGTTTTATAGTACTTTATCTATTTGGTGGATTTTTTAGTAATTTATAAAATAATAACTCAATAAAAGTGTCTTTAATTTCTTTTAATATTGGTTAACTATGATATTAAAAAAACATTATATAGACGATTCTATAGTCGATAAATTTACATGTATTTTAAGGGTTCATGTCTGACTTCACCATTTTTTGTCGTCTTATGAGATCTACGTTTGAAAATATTCTTTGCACCATACTGAATATTTCATGTAAGTATTTCTCCGATATTTGATCTAATTCAACTTCTTTAGGACTCAAAATTGATATACTTTGATGTAAAATCATTAATGAACCCTTAGTCAAAAACCAACCAAGGAAGCTTACAAAGTGTCATTAAGTTTATCTAAGACAATATTATGTTGACAAATAAGAACAACAATGTGCAAAGAAACTTTGACTACGAACTCTTCTTCTTTGAATAGATTTGAAAAAATTGTAATTCATAACAAAACAATAAATATATAAAAATCTCCCCCAAACAAAAAGATACATAAGAGAAAGAAAAAATAATATATATATATATAATCTATGTTCTTACATAACAAATGTAGTCACCGGTTTTCATATGATAAAAAATCTCTGAAGTTTATTCATCTAAAATGAACCATTTAAAACTATAATTACATTTACTTTCAAATTTTTATTGGCAGGTGAACGTGTGTGATACCTGTGGTGGTCTAGGATTTAAAGATAAGCTTGTCATTTGTCATAACTGCGGAGTTGTGCAGAACATACGTAATGATATATCTATGCAATTATAGTAAAAAGGTTATCCTTGCGCATTTTAATCATATTTTGGGTTATTGCAGTTATTGCAGTTATTGCATATATGTCTGTAAAACTTGAGAATGTTCCCGAAAAAATGGTTTTGCTATAATTGTGTTAAAGATACTGGTTCTATAAAGAAGAATTCAAAGTCTTCCATTTGACCTGTTTGAGGTAATCCATAATATAAAACGTAGTTATGAAAAAAATTAAACCATATTGGTAACTAAAAATTAAGTAAACAAAAATCACTTTTGATTTGTTTTCTCTAGCAAATAGGAGAAAGTGGATTTCAAAAACAAAATGATTTAAGCACTCAAAAGTCTTCTGAAACTGTAGGTCTGGACTTGAACGTAGAGCCTATCCTAAACCTGAATCCTAACATAGATCTCAATCTAGATCCTTCCATATATCTGAATGTGAACCCTAACCTAGATCTGAATTTAGATATAAACCTGGATCCAAACCTAGACCTGAATGTGGATAATAACTTGGACCTTTCTTTAGATTGTGGTTCATCTTATGGTCGAGTTCTACTAGTATCTTCCAAGCTCATACGTGAATGAGAGCGTCCACGAATCCTTTTTCTTGGGCAAGGGTCCCTTGAAGAAGAAGACCAATATGCAAAGAGACATCGTGTGGATACACAACTCTCTATGAAATGGATCTGAAAAAAATATTTTAGTATTTCTCTATTGTTCTATAAAAGAAATGCTTTTTATTTATTTATAATTTAAATATATTTATCGGTATAATGTAAACGTTTTCTAGATATAATTTAACTTTTCTTTGGTTAGTAGATACTATATTGTGCTTTCCACCAATCTTAAAATATTAAATTGGTATTTACTTTCAAAGCTGAATGTTTAAAAACAGTAAATATAATAGCGAATATGGATTATTTGTTTTAGGAGACCCTAAAAAAGTACGAGATGAAGTTTTTCGGTGGTTTATATGGTATATCTAAAAAATATTTAAATAATAAAAATCATAACGCAAAAATGATATCTTAACACTAGCATAGGTGGAAGGAAAGTTTTGGAAAGCGACACAACATGCAAATGTCTTCAATGAGAACCAAGCAACTTGATTTTTCGGGGAATATGCACATGTTGGTGCTGCTACAAGAATAGAGTCTGAAAGGAATCTGATATTCATGCAGGCCTGTGATTGGTTTGTTCAAAAGAGGGTAACGAAGCAACAATAATCTTCGATGTATTCTTACACTTCTCCATGCGCAGTTTAAGGCCATGACTTGGGTAATGGAATGACTGATCGCTTATCGAATACAAAGCAAGTGAATTAACAGGTAGTGCTCAAAGTTTTCCAACATATTTGAGTTTGGTTGATCCAAATCCACAGTTCCCGCCAACTATAAGTAGATAGATTTATCCATTGTTTTCTTTTCTGCTGTATGCTGACAAAAGATTGAATTCCCCTAAATAAAAGAAAACAGTGAGAGTGATATCTCCAAAAAAGAGAAAATTAATCACCCCCAACTGGAGGAAACTGCAATGCCCGCAGATGAACCACTATAAAGCTTGATTGATGAGTTAACACCATGATCCATGTCCAATGAGTTGTCTTTCCAGATATGTAGTTTGTGAAACCTACAGAAAAATTAAGCTTTGATAATCAATATTATTCAGATACTCGAGAAGATCATATAATGGATAACTATGGTATAGCTCAATCTGTACATATATCATATAACGACCTTCTAGGCCTTATCCTATACGGAAACTTGTGCACATAAACAAATCGATTATATTCAATGAAACTAAGAGCAACTCCAACTAAAGTTTTATCTTATCTTAAAATACATATATGTATGTATATATTAATATTATTATTATTTTTTAATTGTAAAACTATGGTAAACCCAACTGAAATTAAACACACGCATATATATATATATATGAAAATGCATTTTGAGATCTTTATAGATACAACTCCTCTAAGCAAGTACATGCATCATGCCTAACAAACGCTGAAGAGACGCTCTGGGACAGCAGCTGCTGCAAGTGCTAGCGTTTAAGGCTGAGACTTCTATATGACCACACTGAATTCATCAAGAGTGTCACCAAAGAAACGCACCAGCCCTGTGAGAAAGATCTCAAACACGACAAAGGGGTAGAAGTTTTGACGTGGAGATGGGGAAAATGGGTCCGGTGGGCGGTGGATTCAGCTGCTTCAGCGGATGACGATGCTTCTCCAACCCAAAGGGGAGAGAGAGAGAGAGAGAGAGAGAGAGAGAGAGAGAGAGAGAGAGAGAGAGAGAGAGAGAGAGAGAGAGAGAGAGAGAGAGAGAGAGAGAGAGAGAGAGAGAGAGAGAGAGAAATGAAGGACATAGTGGTCGGACAGTCTAGATCATAGAGGAAACTTCGACACCATTTCAAACATTGGGAGGAGAAGAGCAAGAATTGTCCTAGCACGTAGAGTTGAAATTATGCTGGCCCTAAGATTTATAGGACCTAAACAATTACGTATAAAATATATATATATATATATATATATATATATATAATATAAGTGTAGGATTAAAAATCGAATGATGCATATATACTAGGCACTATAAATATGGAAACCAAAACAATTGTTTCATCTGTCCATGACGAGTCAGAAACAGGAAAGAGAAGTAACACACCACAGATTGACTTTATATACTCTCTCGAAATTTGGGAAGTTCAATAATATTAAAGTTTGACTTCTTGTTATACACCCTTTTGCGAGTGTACGATCTCTTTAAAAGGAGGAGACAGTCACAACTTTCGAGTTTCTTTTAACTGTCTCCTCAACTGTCACAACTAGAAAAGGAGGAGACTGACACACTTATCTTGTTTTACTAGGATAACAGCAATAGGGTTAATTCACAAGGGACACCATAGTGGAAATAAATTTCTGGATATGTTCAAGATATGTGTAAACTAGAGTTAAAAAGACCTCGACTCGAAGTAATGAGAAAGCAGTTCCGGAGAAAGATGAATAGGTATTATTAAAATTGACTTAGCCAAAGAAAAACCTTGAGTGTAATCAAATTGCCCTCTTCAGAGGTGCCCAGCATTAGCTTCTGAAGGACCTTAATTTATATAGGAGTACGATCTGAAGAACTGGAAAATAGATTATAAAGAAAATTAAATAAATACATAAACACCATGAATCAAATGAAATGGATAACAAGTTTTTGCGGAGCAAGACTTGGTAATCTCTTTCTTTAACTCAAAAATCATCTCGTAATGTGACTGTTGTATGACAATTAAAATCCTGGAATAAAACTGCATCTTTCTTCTATTACATCGCTTGAATATAAAGTCTAGCAAACTTTCATTCTATGTGTACTCTCATTAACAAATAAAAAATGAATGAAAGAGATTGTTTGTTGTTCAGGTTCTCCTTTATGTGGAATGAGAAAGAACATTATATAGCTTAACAAAAAATGCCAAAAACATTTTTGGTTTTAGTGGAGATAAATACTGCATTAATGTTCAGGTTCTCCTTTTGTTTTCTCTTTTTCTCTTCCTTTCCTTCATTGTTCGATAATATTTTCTGATTTGTGTTAGACATAGTAAGCTAGCAGCGATGGTGGTGCCTGGAAGCTAGCGGCGGCAAGAGATGGTGGAGAATGGCTCGACGAGCAAGAGATTCTCTCAGGTATCCCTCATCCATTCACTTTGTACTTCTCTTTATACTCACCATTGGAGATTAGGATTGTAAGTCTCTTCTTCTCGTCATCTTCTTATAAATTTGTGATTGATTTTTGTTTTGTTTACAGATTTATTAAGGAGCAGGGAAGAAGAAGTAGTGGTGTGACATAGCGGCGTCACCGGTCAAGCGTGGTGCGGTGGTGGTGTAAGCAGGTGGTGGTCGTGCCGTGTAGATGAGAGAAGCATGGTCATGGTGTGGTGAGTGCGGAGGAGAGTGAAGAAGACTGTAGTTTGGTGGTTGTATTAGATTGAGTTAGGGTTAATTAGTAAACCAATTTGTAATTGTAAACCCTTTTTAATTATAAACTAATTTGTAATTGTAAACCATGTAAAACAAAACTCAGTTTATAAAAATAGCAATTTATCATTTATTTTTTTCAGCTAAACCGATTTAATTAGAAATTAATTTTCTAATTTATGTTTTTTAAAAAGAGTTAAATGTATTCTGGATAATTTATAATATATATATATATATATATATATAATTCTGTTGACAAAATAAAATATATAATTCAGTGGCACTGAAAATGTGTTATTAAAAATGATGTTGCAGCACGACATAAATGTCATAAAAAATACATAATAGCACGAAACATCAATACTATTAAAACAAAAGTAATATTTATCTACTTGCAAGTAGTATATGTTGGACCATTATATTTATTTATTTTTTATTTATTTTCTTACAACTAATTTAGTTACTATTAAATATATATTATATCTAATCAATTATTTTAATATTTTCAAAATAAGATGTTAAAAAAAAATCTTAAGTATCTTTTCTTAAGATTAGATTTTAATAATATCTTTTACTATCTTTTATTTAAAATGTAAATAGACATTTCTTTTAATATTTTTTTTTAAAAAGTCATAGTTAATATTGACTATAATTAAAAACAAATGTTCATTCATTTTTCATTTATATAATAAGAAATAAAATTTCTCTAATATTTATATATACATAATCTATATTCATAATTAAATTACTACACCAAGTAATAAATATAAAGTAATTTAATCCATTTATTAACTATTTTATAAATTATAAATAACAGAATAAAATATATTCATGAATTATAAAACATACTTCAACTTATTAAAAATATTAAAGTATCATATATAAACTAATAAATAATTTCATAAGTTAATATACATATTTAAATTAATATATTAAAAATAATTTAATATATTTATCAAGTATGAGACGATTAGAATGAAAATATTTGATTTGTATAATAATTCTGAAAAAATATAATAATAAAATAAATTTTACAATATAAAAATTAAAAAAATTGTACTATAATCTAAAGTTTTAAAATATAAGTAAAATTAATATGAGGCAAGTTATATAAATGAATTATCTTATTTTCATAAGATTATATTCATATATATTTTAATTGTATTATCTATACTTTAAAACTAGAGTTTCTTTATAAAAAAAATGCATATGTATAAGATTTCTAATTTTTAGTAAATATGTTTTTGAATAAAAATTCATCGTGCACTTTAAAGTGCGGGTTAAAATCTAAAAATAAACATGATTATTAGATATATAATAAAAATATAAAACACAATGAAAATTAATAAATATGAATTTTTTTAATATGAATAATGAAGTTAAATTAAAAATATAAAATAAACCAAAAAATAAACATCGAAAAATTCTGATAACTTATGAACAATATATGTAAACTAAATAAATAGGCAACTATATTTATTTCAAACTTAAATCACTAAATTGTAATAACCATATTTGAATCATTGATGCTCAAATCTATTTCTATTTTATTATGCATCATGTCAAATATTGATCCATTACACTTACAACAAAATGATAAATTAATTTAACTAAAAATTTCTATAGCTAATTTTTGTAAATTAGAGCACCACATTCATAATATATCAATCGTTAATCTAAATATTCATAAATTAGAATACTTTATATATGAAAATTTAAGTCAAATTTTATTACATATTGGGTCACTCATAGGTTCAATCGGTAGTCAGGTCTCAGGTTTAAGTGGTGTTTTGTGGGTTTTATAAAAAAAATTAAATAACGAATTAAAAAAAACACTAAATTGGATTACATATAGAATCAACGGTTTTGTCGGTTTACCGCGGGTCTGGATCATGTTCCAGAACATTAAATATAACGTTTCATGTGTAACATTTAAATATAGATACATAAACAAAAATGAAAATTTATATCATATAAATTTAGTTTACTTCAAAATAATCTCAAAATCTAGTGTGCCATTAAATAAATTATTATAGCAAAGAATAAACGCTATAATATGTCCAATAATTAAAACACACGAAAAATGCCACGATAGCAGAGAGGTCTATTTATAGTTGCAGCTAACATAGCGCTCATGAAAACGTTACCAAACCCTATGGTAACGTTTTTGTGTTGATACTAATACTGATTTTTCTTGTATTAGGACTACATTCTTTTTGGAATTTCTCAACTGAAGTATAAAGAAGCGTAAAACGCATTTCCTTTCTTTGTGGCATTCAACGTGAAAAGAATGAAATCTTGTGTTCGGAAAATCTTTCTTTTAGCAAATTATTTTTTGTTACAAAAATTCGTATAATTACTGAACTGATCTTTGACCTTTGCCATTGATTAGTTTAAGCAAGCCGACTTACATCTCTGAAACATTTATTTATTTAAATTTTGAAATGATTTTTCAATTATTTAATAAATATATTTTGAATTTCTAAACTTATTTCCAAATCCACACCTCTCAAATTTAAAGTCGGAGTTTTATTTATTTTTGTGTGTAAAGCTTCTGACTCTTCACATCCTATATTCTTATCTTTTGGTGAGAGAAAAGTAATCTTTGTGTGTAAAGATTGACAAACTCAGAACTGTTTTTTAATTCTATGGATGGTATGCATGGTCATTCTTAGTTGGTGGAGCGATTTGTCTGGTTAATTCCGGTCATGCCACCATCCATTTTATTTTTCCCTTGATCTATGGTTAGCTCTTCATCTCAAGGTTGTAAATCTTCTTTTTTCCTTTATGGGTTTGTTGAATCTCAAGGAGTGAAGTTTTATCATTTAAGAGTGGAGTTGAGAGTTACAACTTGAATTCTCTTTGGTCGAAGTAAGTAGAGTTAGAGCTTTTGTGTTTGAAAATGTTCAAACAAATACTCCAATTTTAAATTGTTCTAACAAATACTCTGATTTCAATTTGTTTAAGTTGTAAAGTTGTTTAACTTTCTTAAGCTGAAGACAATCATGTTACGAAATCTGGAAAATTTCAGTGGGAGAAGCCTGCGGACGTGCTTTCAAGCTCGATGGTGAAGCTGCAGTTTTGAGTTAATGGAGAGATGATGTCCGTACCAGAAGCTCAAACGGATAATTATTTGAGTCAATTTTCATTATGTTTTGACCGAGTATCTGGTACAATATCCCGATTTAATATATGTATAGTATATCAATTTAAAATAATGTTAGTAAATATGATATGTATTAAAATATGAATAAATTTCAAACACAAAAAAATATTAAATATAAAATATTTTTTGCTTATATGATTGGTTTATGGATTTTCTATAGTCTTAATGAATTTATTAATTCAATAATTTTGAAATCCAATCCAACATAGTTAAAGCACTAACCTTTTATATATTAAATTATAATTATTTAGTATCTAAATTAAAATAATGGAAAAGATTAAAAGGTAAAAATATATCATATGTAGATAAATAATAATTAAGACTAAGTTGATTGTGTGAAGTATATGTGTAAAATTTATACAAAATTTTATTAATTTTATTTGAAAATGATAAGATCTTCTAAATCATGATTCAATTTATCAAATAATTAGTAGTCACTTTTAAAACCCACCACATAATAATTTGAGATAAAGACCAAAATAGATCTTAAAAAGTTTTTGTCCCAAAAATAGCACTCAAAGAGAAAAATGACCAAAATAGACTTTATTAAATGATGTAAATATATATTTATACCCTTGAGTTAACAAATCTAAACTTAGGGTTTAGAGTTATGAGGTCGGAGTTTTAGAGTTGAAGTTTAAAAATTTCAAAAATATTAAAAATTTCAAAACAAAAAATGTCTATTTTGGTTATTTTTTCTCTCAAGGTCTATTTTTGTGATAAAAACTTCAAAAAAATGCTATTTGAGCATTGAAAATATTATATTACTAATTACAAAATTTATTAATGTATTATTTTCTAAAAAACATTGAAAATTTTAAGTAAGATTTTGTTATATTTTTTCTCAACAGATTTTGTTATAATTAAAAAATAAAATTTAAATTTAGAGTTGGTTTATTATTAATGTAAATAATCAAATATTTTATATTAACTAATTTTTAAATGGTTTCTACTATGACCTGTTAGTAGTAGATAAAAATAAGTTTCTAATTTAATAGATAAGATTATTAACCACTCATCACCTATTGCCTTAACTCTTTTCTAAATTCGAAATCACCCCACAAAATACAATGGCATATTATTATAGTAGACTGCTTTATTATAAGTTTATAACTTTTTTATGGTGAACCTAAACCATATAATTATCATATATCCAGTCAATGAAATTCAACAAAAAAAACATATCATTAGTTCTTTACTCTTCGGACTAGAATGTAAGCATAAAAACTAACAAAGAAATCTTTATCATTTGAATATTTCTAAAAGTTAATATTCAACCGGTTTATAGTACCTACAATTAAGGCCATTCGAAAAATAATAATGTTTTTAGGCATAAAATTAACCAAATAATATCAATTTTACTAACACAATCTAGAAATATATTTCAAGCTTTTAAATGCTATATATTAAAAATATTGACTACTCTCTTATGTAAATAAAAAAATTATTTAGAGAATGTGTACCACAAGTTTGAATATCCACAAACCAATATTTAGCTACTTTATCTAACATATCTAAATCTGTTATCTTAACTAAGCGTAATAAGATTGTCTATTCAAAAAATGAATGAAAAGATTATTATTCAAAAAAATTTATATGCTCTATTTAGAATGTGTAAATCAAATTTCTTATCAATTATTAACTAAGAAAATATTTAATAAATAGAGAAATTAAATAATAGTCATTAAATTTTGAAAGATCGATACATTCTATTTAAGATATAGTAAATTAGTTTTGACATCTTTTATGGAAACATTTTCAAGATACGGATATTCTCTTTTAAACGTGTAAATCGATTTTGATATCTTTATGGTAAAGATTTCCTTAACAACCTACACTCTTGACATAATTTTAAAAATTCTGATATAGACCAAAAAATTAAATCATAACCAAATGACCCAATTCCGAAACTTAAATTATTTGCTAACTAAAATTGTCAGAAAACTACTTATTTTTTAATGTTACTGTCTAAACATGTATCTGTTTTAGAAATCCCAATATCAAATTTGAACTTTGTATACAACTTTAAACTAAAATATAATATAATTTAATAAAACCCACAAGTATTCTTATTACTCTAATATTTTACGTTTTTCTGTTTATTAAAATAAAATGAATAGAGACTGTAACGCACAAAAGAAAAACACAAACCCATAATTTATAAATCTTAAAAGCTAAACACATTGAACAAAACAAACCAACGTTAAAACTGAATAACGTACAAATCTATAACAGAGACAAACAATTAAGTTAATTACATTGTCAAAGGTTAAAAACATATAATAATGAAAAATAAACATATGCGCGGGCATGCGAATCAATTCTAGTTAATAATTATTTTGTTGTAGTGGTCTCATCATAATTTTCTATTTATTCAAACTATATCGTTTAGAATTGTTTAATAAATGAGGAAGTCATAATATCTCTCAGTTTAGGTCGTTCTTTGTCATCAACATAAATCATAAGTGTAACACGATTTGGTTGAAATATATGAAAACAAAATGCAACTTATCCGCACATACGCGTTATTTGTACAAATAATCAGTGCAATATCAAAAGAGTTGAAAAGTTTTCAACATTTCAAAATTCCTTCTACATGATTTGTGAGTATATGTCGGTTTAGAACCATTTGTGGAGAGTATTTTAAAACTTATTTATCTATGTCGGAAGATAACCATACGTTCAACGGCTCAAATTAATGCTTCTATCTCTTCATGCAAAGATGAGAAACTGTCTTTATACTTCTGGTCTCCAACAAATTTTCTACTACATCTTAACTGCTGTGCTATTTCTGTTTTGAAAAATTATCTGAATTCTTTTATGAATCATCTTCATTACACATCTACCCATCTATGATTCTATGAGTGATCCTTGTAACAACCCTGGATGGTTGGTATTTATGTCATCTATGATTTTAAGGTAGTTGATAAATGTAAACTAATATAAAAAATGAGAAACACAAAATTATTTGATGCAATATGCTAGTACAGTTTAGGTATTTCTATTAGACCCACATTGCAGGAAGCACACATGCATACTTTAGCTTATTCAACAGTGTTTGGAGCATGATTCCTAGGGAGATTCACGTAAATTAGCTATTTCACCCGACATAAGGCCCAACAACTTTGTCAAAATTTATTGATTATTTTCATTGCAACAAATGTCATATTAAAAATCTAGAAGAAACAACCAAAATTAAAGAGCATCTTTAAAATAAGCTTGTGAAATCTATTATTATATCAAATAAAAAGTGAAAATTAAGGAAGTTATTAATTACAACCAAATACATTTCCTTAAATTGAGGTTAAAATTAAATAAAAGTAAGACACTACCAATATATAAGGAACGTAGTGTATTACGTCTTCTTCCTATTATCTTCACATTTTGGAGTTCATCATTTTGTGTGAGTATTTTTTTGTCTACCCTAATTCAAATCATAATTGCCAATTCATTCAAACTTTTTTGATGAATTGAATTTTTGTTTTGCTATTCGTTGTTAATGGTGTTTGATATTCATCAATAGTATTGGGGTTTTTCTTCTCTACCTTTATTGTAACTAATTTGATTCTCACTTTCTCTTCTGTTTAGATTTTTTTTGGGTGAAAGGCCTTCAAAGACTTCTCAATAATTAATTGTTTTTATAGTATACGCTGACTCTGTCTAAAGTTTTTTTCTCCATTTCTACTGTTTTAGAAAACCTAGTTAAAATTTCCATCTCAATTGTATTTTTTGATGAATTGGGTTTAAAATTGTGATTTGTTTTTAATGGTGTTCGAGATTGATTAACTTTTTTAAATAAAAAAATTATAGATTCAAACAACAAAAAACATCAACCATGGTTTCAAACACTAACGAGGACGATCAGACTGTGGTATCAAAAGAGATCACACTTACGTCTCCACCTAGAAACACATATGGTTCAAACAACGCAGAATCATCTTCCTCAAAGATAATTGCTTTATCAAAGGTTTTATATAATAAATATATTTTATGTTAATCAAATATGTTGTAGCAAATTTCCTTAAAATTTCATGATAATGAATTTGATAACGGATTTGTATTTGTAGAATGAGGAACAATTGAAATCTTCTGTGCAACATGATAACGACAATGCTGAAAACAAAGGAGTTGTGGCAGAAAATCTTCCTTTATATAATGAAAATGGTTTATCTGAGGAAGCCATAGCCGTTGACAATGAAACTGATCAATTATCTCATATTGAGGAAGAAGTACACGATGTTTTTCTTGATTATTTAGTTTATCCGATCTTTAATATACGCATGATATCACATGGAAGTAATTTTTTGCAGATTAATATATGTGATATATGTGGTGATCAAGGATTTGCAGATTTACTTGTCATTTGTAGCAAATGCGAAATTGGTGCTGAACATACGTACGTAATATAATTTTTCAGTAACATATACAATGTTTTCATTATGCAATTAAACAACAAAAGTTTGTTAGTATTTTTTTATCATCTCTTGGATTATTTTAGTTACTGCATGGTGGTAAAAGTCACCGATCCCCACGAGGGATGGATTTGCTATGAGTGCACTAATGATAAAGATGGAGTGCGAGAAGGAGAAGAAGCTAGCTCCATGGAAGAACGAAAATTAACTCAAAAACAGCCTGATTCGTTGAACAACGGTCTTAATATAGATTTGCATGTGGACCGTAACAAAGATATGAACGAGGAACTTAGCTCCAGAAAAAGAAAAATTGGACCCTCTACTGATTGTCCTAAGGTAACCATAACACACAAATATCTTCAAAAATATGTTTTGGAAACTTATATTTAATTAAAAGTCAAAATATTTGTATTCCAGAAAATGAAAATAAGTATGTATTTGTTTCTTTTTTCCAGGTGGCAGAAGAAGCATCATCTCAAGCTGATTTCTTAAACAAAACAAAACGTCGCAAAATCTTGTGGTTGGACTTGAACAAAGATCCTAACCCAGATTATGATGAAGACCCTAACATAGATGTAAATGTGGATCCTTAATATGTAATTATCGTGATATTGTGTACTTTATTTATCTATTTGGTGAATTTTCTAGTAATTTATTAAATAAAAAATCAATACAAGTGTCATTAACTTTTTTAACGTTTGTTAACTATGATATTAAAAATAATAAGAAACATTACATAGAAGATTCTATAGCCTACAAATCTACATGTCTTTTAAGGATTCTGAGTGCACCACCTTGCGTTGTCTTATGAGATTCACGTTTGAAAGTACTCTTTGCATCATATTGCAAATCTCATGTAAGTATTTTCTCAAATATTCTTTCTAATTCAACTTATTTAGGACTCAAAATTCGGATATCTTGATGTAAAATCATTAATGAACCCTTAGTCAAGACCAACCAAGGAAGCTTCGAAAGTGTCATTAAATTTATTTTAGACAATATTATGTTGACAAATAAGAACAACAATGTGCAAAGAAACTTTGACTACAAACTCTTCTTCTTTGAATAGATTTGAAAAAAAAAATGTAATTCATAACAAAACAGTGAATATATAAAACAAGATAATTATGACATCTATATTTTAATTAGTTTTTTAAATGTTTGTGAAAAATAGGAAACAAGAAAATTATTTATCAAGAATTAATCACTCAACTGATTGATAATATAACCTTCTAAAAAGATATATTTGCTCGTTAAATTAGCACCATTAAACAATTCAAAGCTTTTTGACCAAAAAGGTCTCTGAAATATTATTAAGTTCATGTGTACAAATTGTTACACGAAACATTTGAAGTATAAATTTAGTCAAAAAACATTTGAAGTATAAATAGCACAAAAATAAAATTAAAACTGAAGAAAAAATTGAGATATAAATATACCATTGAAGATTTGTAGTTTGTGAAAGATATCGGTTCATTGCATGAATATGGTGATGTGATTGTCAATGTGTATGTATTATGTTTAATTGTTTATATATATATATATATATATTAATGTTCTGTAGTTGGAAACATAGAATGCGTATATATTGTAAATCTAAAAGTTTATTTGTATTGTGTTACTGTTTCATAAAACCCATAAAGAATCCTAATCTGCAGATAACATCAATTTATGAGAGACTATATCCGTTATTAAATGATTTCTTGTAGGATGTCGTCTATAGGTTTATGATACGGAGGAAGACTATATGCAACCAAATGTGGAATTCGTATTTTGTATATATATTTATATATGGGTTAAATTTTGCAGTTTTTGTAGTTTTGGCCTCTCTTTATTTTCATCATTCTGATCTTAAATCATTTAGGTGTTGCATTTCTGCACTTTAGGCTTTTGCATTATCTTAAATTTTATAGTCTAAACTTGAATATCTTATATTTTTTCTGGTTTTCAACTTTTTAGGTAATGAATTGGAGACTGTGGAGTATTTTGGAGATGAGCTTGTAGTGGTAACCCAAATTGTTTGGGATGGCCAACATGAGTCTTTAAGATTGAATGGAATGAAGGACTCACCGGTATCAATGAGTCTCTAGAACTGACGAAAGCAATCATTTCACCACTAGAACTAGGAGTGGGATGGATCCGGATATCCGGAAACTGACTACTACGTACACCCACTCTATATTTCTTTAGTCTCCGCCTCGGTTTTTCCCTTTAGAGCTTCCCCATCTAGCTGTTCGGATTTATGACGAAACGCGAAGTGGAAGACTTCACTAGGGACCTCTCTTCCGTGTCGACAACTACCATGATGTCTGATGGCTTGGATATGTTTGGGGGTTCGAGTTAAGCCAGGGTTTACCGTTCTCTGGTTTTCCCTTTGCCTTCATGCGATGGGTCTTCTTCATCCTCTCTATGCCAAAGGGAGCTTCTTCTCTTTCACGCTTCAAGTTTCAGAAGGAATTTGAACTCTATGCTGCCGGAATCTTTTGTGCTCTGCTTGTTTTGTCAGAACTGGAGTTGTCGGCTTCCATCAACATGTACTTCACCGGTGCTTTATTGCTGGCCGCTTCGTCTTGGTTTGGATTTTCAAGGAGTGGTCTCGTCAGATTCCCGGAGTAAGCAACGTCTCGAGTGGACTCCTTTGGTTGCGATTGCCGGACCAGGGCTTGGTCTCCCTTGCTTCCCCGGGCCTCCTCTCGGAGTCGCCTACAGGACGGTCTGCAGCCCCTCGGACTGTTCTACAGTTGCATACTCTCATGACTGCTTCTCTTGTTGCAGGTTTAGGTGGCAAGGTCAAGTTGTGATCTGCTGTTTCTTAAAGGTTGCTCTCTTCTCTTCATCATGCCAAGCTTTAGTCTTGTCCTTAGGGGCTGTGGCTAGACCTTAGATTGTTTTAGAGAGTCTTTTTAGCTTTTTTTTTGCGGTTCTGTCTAACACTTTAACTTTGATAAGCTTCTTAGATTCCTAGGTTTTGATCTCATCAAACTCTTGTAATCTCCCTGTATCATTAACTAGTTTAATGAAAATTCACATACTTAAAAAAAACCAAAAACATAGACCCCAAGCCTAGGTCTGAACGCACTTCCTAATATAGATCTGATATAAACACTAACATGGATCAAAATGGACTCCAACATAGACATAAATGTCGGTTCAAAACTAGACCTATCCTAACTCTAAATCAGGCTCATGCCAAAATCATGGTCATTTTGATACCAAAATGCTATTCTCTACTATAAGTTCCGTTTTATAAAACTTTTGTGACCCCAATTTTATCAAACTCCATAATTCATGGAACGAGTAAACTATATGGATGAATGGCTTTTCCTTAGTTGAGAAATATAGATGTGAGAAACAAGGCTTGGTTTGATCAGTGCACCAAGATCTATATATTAACTAGGGTTCTATGTGTTTCATGTTTTTGTTGTTTATAACTCCTTGGTTACTCTTACAAAATGAGAAAATTAGTCTTATGTCCATCAGTAATTAATTTTAAGCTCTGTGTAAAATTTTCAGGTTTCATTTGAAGAGGTGCTTATCATATCGAGATATTCTCCATGAAAGTTCCACTCCGTTATCAATTATGGGTAGCAAGCATGAACGCATGCAACATAAAGGTTTCACTGTGCTACAAAAATATCCTACAAAACTCACATGACCTGACCAGATGGTAATCGATGAGGACACTCACCATCAGTTTAGTGAATCTTTAGAAGAGGAACAATTGTTAACTATCATATTGTAATTCAACTTAATACCTAATCGATTCTGAGTAAGTGATGCTGATAACATTATAATTACGGGTTATATTAAATTGCAAATAAGATTAAGACTTTGCATACCTCACATGCCTCGACCAGATCACGTGGATGGTTTAGTTTGATGGAGACACGCTGCTGCCCAGCAGTTACAACATAATGTTATCCAGAACCGCTTCCATCCACAAGCATATCGAGACCTCATCTGGGCGTCTCTGACGAACTTTTTTTCGGTAAAGTCATCTCAATGTAAGTCTTTGAGATCTGTCAACTGCACATATTATTATGAGGTTAGCTTTCAGCGAATCATCTTATTAGTGAGACATGATGGGAGTAGATTTTACCTTTCAGATTTTGTAATGGCGCTACAAAAAACGGCGATATCGAAGGGTCACTCAATTTAAAACCCTAAAACTTATTTGGATACACGTCTTTAATGTTTCAGTTCAGACCTCTGGTCTCTAGATTTTCTCTCACACCTTTTAACATATTCAAATATATCTATGCCTCATCATTAACATGTGAGGGCGATTGCATCATTTATCTATGTTTTTATAATTCATTTAGCACATAATAATAATAAAACTAAATTAATAAATGAATTTTTTTTTGTAGAGCTACTTTAGAGGCATACTGAGAGTATCTAATCCAATCTCTTAAATTTTAATTAATAAAATTAAATAAGATTTTTTTTTAAAAAAAATGATATTGCCTAGTCTAGATTGGCAATGCATTTGCACAAATATTATACTCTTTGTCATTCAGTCAACTATTGTTAAGCAACATTAATAATAGAAATTGAAAATACTCTTCAAATGTTTTTCACTCAATGCTTTCATATGGAACATTTTAAAAAATTATTTACACTTAAAATATATAAAATTAAAAATAAGCTAATAATAAAAAATTTATAATATTAAAAGATTATTTTACTATCCAAAAATTAAAGTATATTTTATAAACTAAAATTTAAAATTAAAATTTTAATTTTTAAAATAATAATATTTCAAATTATAAATATAATGTAATATGATGCATTATTTTCACTAATAAAATAAAATTACTATATATATTATAAATAGATTTATATTAGTTAAAATAAATAAATTGTATATCATATACTAGTCTCATATTATAATTTTGTATATGAATACTCTACTAACCACTTTAATAAATTCATTAATAACATCATACAGTTTTTACATCATACTAATTCTATAACATATTATTATCGCTTTTTCATTATCTCTATCAATCAAAACCGAAGTTAGAAATTCTAACTTCATACACATTCTCATTAATCCATTTATATTTGATATTAAATTTTAAGTATATTAATATTATATAAATATACAAATTGAGAGTTTCTAAGAATATTGAATTTTAATTAAGAAAAATATTTTTGTTTCTCTCTTTTGTATCTCACTTTTTCCATATAGTTGTTTTTATTGTTAAACAACCATATGGAAAAAACCTTCAAACGTCTTTTTAGTTGTTACAATGCTTCTGTAAAAGTTGTTATTTTGTCCCTTAATTTTGAGAATTTTTTAGTATTTTTATTTTATTGATTTTCACTAAATGTAACAAATATAGGGAAATTCTCTCAGCTATTTTAAAGTTTTTATCACCCAAAAAGTCTTTAAAAGAAATAACAAAAATAACTATTTTTATTTTGAAATTTTTAATATTTATTTTTTCTAAATTTTAAATTTCACCTCTAAAACCTCACTCCATGATTTTAAAGCCTAAGTATAAATTAGTTCATCTTAGAGGTATAAGTATATAACTAGCTTTTGACCCGCGCGTCCGCGCGGGTGTTATTTTTATAAATGTCAAATATTTTAAGCAATTTATTTGATATAACTATATATATGACTGGAATCGATATCCATTATCCGATCCGGGATCCCATCTGCTTCGAAAAACGGATATTCGGGGATCATAATAGTGATTTTACGGATTCGACTGATTCACGTACAAATTCGGATAGTAAAATTTTAGGTCTAGATGTCCGGATCCAGATATTAAATATTTAAAATTTAGTTATAGTTATAGGTATCTATGTATATTATACATACTTTTATATAAAATAACTAAAATTTAATGATTTTAAGTATTTTTTAAATAATAATTTTAAGTAAATAGATGGTTAATATTTAGTTTTTGATATATTTTAAATGAAAAAAAATAGGTCTGGATATCTACGTGTATTTGGATTTAGTATGAATATCCTAACCCTGAATATCCAGATCCGGATAACAATTTTACGAATCTAATGAATACATATCCGAATCCGTATATAATAAAATATTTTGGATATTCAATCCGTCCAAAACCTAACTGTGTATATGTATTATATGGTGATAAAAAAATTTAAATTTATAAATTACATAGGTTATTCTTATTAGATATATATCGTACAAATGAATAATACATTGTATTTGTTTGTATATATAACCATTTATAATAAATATTAGTACGTATTTTAGTCATTAAATTGTTATGGAAAGTCACATGATTTTGTTTTTATAAATGAATAAGTTCAGATTATAATCGAAAATTATTAACATTACTATCTTTTTTATATTTCAAATATAGTTGGTAGATTATATGAATATAAATAAAAAATTATACTAATTTAATGCTATATATATGTATAATTCTGTTTTTATTATAAAAATTTGGAAAATACATATACATTTTTTATGAATTCTTCAATTTCAGTGACAAAAATTGTTAATGGGCTTAGCCGAATTTTATTTTTTTCTTGTTAAGAATTAATGTTTAGATGTTTGGATGTTTGGATAATATCAGTGACATTTTTTTGTAAATATTAGTTAAAAGCTAGAGTTATTTCCTATTTGTATTTTAGTTTTAATAGATTAGATTTATTTTTTTTCTTAGATGTTTGGAAGCAAGGATAATATCAGTGGCATTCCTTGTAAATATTAAGCAAAATCAAGGGTTATTTTCTATTTGTACTTTAGTTTTAATAGATTAGATTACACCATTTAATAAAAAAATATTTTGATCATTTTTTTCCTTAAAAATTAATTTTTGTGACAATTTTTTTTTTTGTTATCCTTGAGTATTTTTCAACTATATGACAAATTTAGATTTTCAATAATTTAAGAAAAGTAGAATAATTTAATATAAATTCAGTCCAAATTAACTGACAGTAATTAATAAAATAATTATCAAAAACGAAAGAACCAAAGAATTTTTTTTGTTTACTTTATGATCTAAACCTAAAATCTCAATGATACTGTTCGAGATATGGTTGCTCAGTTAGTTTCGACAATGTAGGAAGTGTTTTATCAATGATATTGTATTATTAAGGAATATGACTATAGATGTTGTTATTTACTTTTTAATGAAAGTATACTTATAAATTGTAAAATAATGAGCGAAAGGTCCTTGGCATCGGCGTTTTAATCAAGTTATTTGGCAGAGAGATGCGACGGCGGGGAAAAAAATTGAGCAGTGGTGCAGAGAGCTTTTCGGCAATGAAGCTATAAGGCAGTAACCGTGCCAGCCACTAGATGCAGTGGTGGATCTAGAATTATTATTAAATGGGGCACAAAATATTCTAGTAACTAACCCATTTAAATAAAAAAGTTTTACAATTAAAAATAATATCTTACAAATTTATCCTATGAGAGTTCATAACTATTATTTCATTTGTTATTTTCTCAAATAATTTTTTTCAACAAAACAAACAACGCAATCATTCAAAAACTGATCACTTAGTCGATTCCGTAAGCTAGTCTTCACAATTTTCATCGCTGAAAAACATCTTTCAACTGTAGCGGTGGCAATATGTAAAGTCAAAATTAGCTTCAAAAGTCGATAAACCGAAGGATGTGAAAGATGTTTCTTTGTCTTCACCATCATATATGTAAGATCTCTAAGATCCTTCAAATTAAAAAAAATCTTTCATCTTCCCGAATATTGTCAATATAGAGATCTAGCTTCTTTAGTTTTACCTTATAGTTTTTTTCTTGAATTTGTTAGGCACAATTTTTTTGGTCTGCGTCTGCGTCGTTTGGTTTTTAATGATTAGGAAGAAGACAATAAAAAACATGTAGATAGTAACGAGGTAAACTTTAACTTCCTTAATTATTTTCTTTTAGTTTTTGATTAGGCTTTTTAAAAGTAACTTATATGTTAATAATGAGTACAATAGATTTATGTAATATAGTAATGTGTTTTTTGTTAACACTGAAACATAAAAGTTTATTTCTGTTACGTAAAATTACTAGTTAATATACATATAATTTTGTTTAAGTAGTAGGGGGCACATGCTCTCATAGTCACCTTAGGGCATGTTTATTGCAGGTCTCTTAGAATATGATTTTTAGCTTTTCTAAGAGACGTTTCTTAATTTGTAACTAAGAAAATTTAAGAATCGTCTCTTAAATAAGAGATTTAAGAGACGTCTCTTAACGGGAAAATTAAAAAAAAAAAGACGTGAAATTATAAGTTAAGAACCCCGCCTAAGAGATCGTGGATAAACATGGCGTTAATACATCCGCCACTGACTAGATGCATGTTGAAGATGTTTTCCAAGTCGTCGAGGAACAGACACGTGATTTCTGAAGCTTGTCGTGTTTTAGTATTAATATGTAAACGTGATGCCATCTTGTAAGCAATGCACATTGGTCATAGTTAATGAATTAGTGGATAAGGCCTGAACGCAAGAAAGACCAAATCCGCACATAGTTTCGGCCTTTGGGCATCGATTAAAAAGAAAGAAGTATTTACACAGACAACCATGCAAATATATCAGGAATAGTAATTATTAAGTCTATCTTTAATCCAAAAATTCGAAATGCGATTTTTAATTTTTTTTTTGACTAAAAAAGAAAAAAATTAAGAATTTCATTTAAAGTTTTTGGATTAAAGATGATCTTAATAAAAAAATTAAAAATGAATCAATCATGGGCTACCACGTGTCAGTGGAGTCCGCGAACAGTGCAAGAAACCATCAAAAGCAAGTTCTTAATTAAGAATTTTAAGAGATGGTTCTTGTACTGTTCGCGGGCCACACGTGTCAGTGGGCCCGCGAACAGTGCAAGAACCCCCTTTAAAAGCCTTGGATAAAGATGCCCTAAGGTTGGACATTTTACCCGGACCCGAAAACCCAAACCGAAACTGACCCAAAAAATAGGTTCGGATCGGGTACGAATAATGTCATTTTACCGTATTGGCTTTGTTGTGGAGGACTTGTGGATCTTGGATCTGACCCGACCCGAATCCGAGATCCGATAGGATACCCGAAATACCTGAAACTTCTAGTATATATTAAATATGTATGGGTATTTTAGTAAATTTCGGTATTAAGGATATTTTTTAAAGTTTGGGGTTTGGTTTTTTGGTATCGTTTTGGGTTTTATGTAAAATTATAGATTAAAAAAAAAAGATAATTCAATTAATCGAATAAATTTTGGATATTTTTCATGTTTTCGGGTCAAGTTTTAGGTAAAATTTTAGATATTTTGGGTATTTAAACTATTTTCAGAATTTTATGTGTGTGTTTTTGGTATTTTTCGAGTCAGACTCGGTAGGACCCGAACTGAACCAAACCCGGATCCGAACCAAAATTTTTTAATTACCCTACTGGATCCCACATCTAAGACCCGACAAGACCTGAACCGATAAATTTTAATTACCCTATTGGGTATAAATATCTACGATCCGAAGGACCTTAACCCGATAAGACCCGACCCGAAATCCAACCCGATGACCCGAATGCAGGCCTAGTAATAATTTTAGTTCAGTTTGGTAGTCTGACCAAAGCATATTCGATCGTCTTGGAATTTTACAATATAAGCAGACAAAAGCCATGTGTGCGTATAATTATGGCAAGATACGACTGATGATTGCATATGGTTATTCATAGTAACTGCTATAAAAGGTGTATTAATTCAGTCCAAACCAAGAAAGCCCAACAACAAAGCAATTTTGTTTCACACAGCTAAAAGCTATATAGATCTTCAAAACATTTTACCTGGATCTTGTAGATGTTTTACACAACCTCGCAAAGCATCTTCAACCTCATATATTTAGATTTGAAAGAGATAACTCTGGAGTGACTATAGTCCATTGTATGTACAAACAAGAACTTGTCACTTTCGTTCTTGTCTTTATTTTTATTTTGGTAATAATATCCCAAAGACAGATACTCTTTGTTGCGCAAGTTTTTTTTTTTTTAAAATATATGTTTTTAGGTTCATAGAGTATTTATTGTTTGAAATTTTTGTATTCTTTAAAAATAATTTTTTGTTAGTTAAATTTATGTTAATATTCTAGAGGTTTAGTTTATATATCAAACTGACTCAACTGATGATATTTCTATTTTGTTTACTAAATTTAATATTGATTTCTATTTTGAAAGACATAATTTTTGAAGATCTTCAAATTTTTAAAAATAATAAATGAAAAGTGATTAGTATACTTTTATTTGTGACTTGAAATAATATGTGGACACTTTCAATGATTTATAGCATCAACTTGTATATAGTATATGTTATTTGTGAATATTTTCAATAATATATAACCTAAATTTTGAAAATCATTTGTTTTAAATTTATCTAGTTATAATTGTTTGAAAATTTGTACTTTGAAATTAATTATTATTTTTGTTGGTATTTTCGAAAATCTGTTATATATTAAGTTAACTTATATATATTTTTTATTTTTGTAAGTTTACCATATTTGATATTTATTTTTATTTATACTCAAATAATACAATTTTGGTAATATTGAAATTTTTAGAAATAAGAAATTAAAAAAGTGATTTGTCATAATATGATTGGTTGTTTAACATCTTATGTGAACACTTTCAATGACTTATAACATCAACTTTTATATAGTATAGATTAGGAGATTTGGGGCTGAATCCCGTAATCTTTCATAAACCCGAAACCACAATATGTAATATTAGTTTCGTTCCAACGGTTACTCGAACTGGAAACTTCTGACATAATAGTCGTGGATCTTTCCAATTGATCTAATACCTCTGGTTCTTTCCTATTTTTCTTCTTCACCTCTATCGCACGTTCTCTCAATCTTCTTCACTCACTCCACACACTCTTTTGAGTATCATTGCTTAAAAGAAAGCAGAAACAATAATACATTTTGCAGAACAATCTCTTTAATATTCGACCACACATGTCTCCGCATTTTTTTTTGTATGATTAAACTTTTTCTTCTTAATATCCTTCCAGAAATAAGCCCATTTACCCTCTCTTTAATAATCGACCACACATGTCAGAGTCAGACCTCTTATTTTTATTCTTCTATACTGAAACAACTCTATGTACTCTTAAAATATTACTAAGAAAACACAAGAGTCTGCATAAAAATAAACAGTATGAATCAATAATAATTCGGTTCGAAAATCACATCCCATTGATACGATCTAATAGAATGATCATTATCATACACATACACTAGTTTTAGGTCCTGATGAGAGGTGGTGATTAATGTAACATAATACAAATTGAAGAGAAAAAGGTATATTCTTTCCTAATAAATTGGATGCCTCTTTTGATGCTAACTTCCAAAAGAATTGTATGTGGTTGAGGTGAATTCACAAACCTTCAATTTCACATAACAACAACAACAAAAATGACTTGAAAGTGAAAACTCAAAACTTAATTCCTGTTTTGATTTTATTTATAACAAAGAAATCCTTATTTCATTACATAATATGTACACACACAAATACATGCACCAAACAAACCAAAGACACCTTAATCTCATTAAAACCTTAAAGCTAAAATTAACCATAACTACTAATTACCATCATCAAACTACTAAACTTAAGAACTTCTCCTCTCTAACAAGCATCAACAACAACAACAAGTGGGGTGCTCTGCTCCAAAACCACCCTTACACAATACAGTTCACACTACAAATCACATGAGATGCTAACTTTTCATTCATGTCATTCCTTCTCAAACTCTCTCCATGAGAGCAGCCTTAAGCTGATCCTGCGTGAAAAACTGATTCCCCATTTTCACTGTCGCTTGTTCAATCATGAAATCATTCACTACCGATAAACTCGCATGATTCACTTCCAAATCCAATTCCTTGAGTGCTTCCATGAACTTAGAACCAGGATGATTCTTCTTACCGCATTGGATCCGTATCATTGCATCCCAACCAATGATCTTCACATCAATCTCCACCTCTATGGACACACCTGAATCTTGATCCAAACACTTCTGATGATCTTTAACCGAACTTTTCACATTCCCACTCGCTACCTCTAGGCTCATCCCATCAATCTGCTTCTGCAACTCTTCTTTATCGGATTCAGCCTTTTCCAGCTTAGCTTTAATCTCATTGATATACGAAATGGCATCTCCTAGAAGTGAAGCTTTATCCATCTTAGAGACATTAGGAACCACAGCTCTCAAAGAGTAGAATCTCTGGTTCAACTTCTCTCTTCTCTGTCTCTCTGCCTCCACATGATTCAACGGCTCCTCTCTTCCATTGGCCGGTTTTCTCCCTCGTTTCCTCGGTTTTTTCTCCGGTTCAACCACGATTCTACCACTCTCTGCTTCTTTAACAACCGAAGCTTCGAGATCAGAGTGGTTCGAGTCGTTGGATTTCGTAGGAAGTGGAAGAACGGAAGTAAAAGACAGCATCCCTTCTTCCTTGTCTGAACCCAAACATCTCTTCTTGTTGCTGTCTTCCTCCACAAACCCAGAACTCGAGATTTGATGGTTTTGCTGCTGAGGCTTACCAGGATGTTCCACTGAGCTTCCGTTACAAAGCTTCTGAGAATCAGAGTTAGAAGTGGAGTGCGGAGGCCCAAGAACCGGTTCGATTCCGGTTAAACCGGGTTCGTTAATCCAAGTAGCAGGATCATTCTCTCCTTGATCCGGGTTCAAATTAAACGCCCAAGAACCCGATTCACCTCCACCACCGTTGTTGAAACTGAAAAAGGTGTTGACTTTATCAACAAGATCAGAGCTTTGATGTATAATCTCCGAGGAGCCAAGCTCAACGACGCCGTTTTCCGTCGGTACACAAACCATCGTCTCTAAACCGTAAACCTGACCTTGACGAGCTCTCTCACAGCTCGACCCAGCTAAAGCGTTTGACCCAGAGAGCCAAATGGTCTGCGAGTTCGAGAAAGCTCGACCAGGCAAACCAGAGCCGTTGATGAAGCTCTGCGTCATCGAAACCAAGAAGAACCATTCAGTATCTGTCACATCTTCATCTCCCGCTTCGTCGGAGGAGCCGCCACTGCTAACTCCTCCTCCTCCGCCGGAGATGAGAGAGTTGAGTTCTCGAATCACTCTCTTCCGATGCTCTTGCTCCGCCGCACTAACGGGATTTGGATTCTTCTTCCTCGACTTCCTCTCTTCTTCGCCTTTGTAGTAACCATCACCCCAACCTAACAACGCCGCCGCGTTGCCGTCGTGGGATAATTGCCAGAACACGGCGTAGGTCCAGCTCTCTCTTGCTCCTTCGATCAAAGCTTGGAGTCGTTGCTGGAGAGTGTCTTCGGTGGCAGGAGGAGGAGGAGGATGTGGTGGTTGAGGCCAAAGAGAAGAGTGATCGGAGGCGATGAAAGCTTCCATCACCGAGGCATCGTCGTCTTCGGGTGACCAGAGATTTGTACCGTTGGCTGAATGGTTGAGGTGGTAGTCAGGTGTTTGTACATCCGTCGGAGACATGACCTTCTCCGATGGACTTAAAAGAGATGAACTTTTTTTTCCGGCGAGAGATAGAGAGGAAGTGAGTAGCTAATGGCAATTGTTGGGGGAAAAGGAATCTCTATATATTTAAAAAAAAGACACAGTAAACTATACTATGTCCATGGATGAAAATAAAAATGTTTACTTATAAATTCATTTTCATGAATTAGTTACTGAAGTAAAATCAATACTATCAGAAAAAGAAGCACAAATTTAGACTCAACTCAACTTGATCATAGGTAAAAAATTTAAAATCAATACTATTAAATTAAAATCACAAATTTAGATTCAACTTGCTTTTAGTAAAAATTTTAAAAATACTATATAATATAATTAGTGACTCTTACAACATTATCTTTAAGTCTAATGCATTTATATTTATAACAAAATTACCTTAAATTCTCTCCTTATTTATGGTAAAAATTTAAATAGGACGATATTAATTATTTTCAACAATCATTAATGTTTCCAGATCTTAACTTATTTAACCACACAATTTTTTTAAATAAGTTGTTAACATATCTTAATTTCTCTAATGATTTAAATTTATATATTCAAAATATTAAAAAATAATATGTTGAAATATTTCTTATAAGATCCGAAATTTTAAAATTCATTTTCAAACAACATAAATAACAAAAAATAAATTAATACTGTCATATAAATAAATTTTTGTTTTCTTTAATATCAGTTTTCTTTTTTCGAATAGTAAAAAATCATTGAATACATAAAACTACAAATCTAATAAAAAAATCCAATTTTATGTACAATTTAAATATGTATAAAATTTTAATTTTAGAAATGTTATCAGTTTTCTTTAGAGTTTTAATGGATAAACTAGGATTAGTTCACATGTTAATGATAATTGTTTAGATTTTTAATGGATTTTATCAGAATTTTAATTAATAAAATCTTCATTAAATTTGAACTAAATATATACAGATCATCTGATTTACAGTTCAGTCGCGCGTTCAAATCTGATATGAAAACACTAAATATCTTTTTTTAACATAAATATGTATATCAAAATTAAAAAAAAATATCAAATAACATTTTTATTACAAATCGGGCATCAAAATCTAGTTTATGTAGTTAAAACAAACTACTGTACCTAATATTTTCACTTAATTGAATTAATTAAATAATTTATTGTATTCGATATGATTGGTTATATTTGAACAAAACGTATAGACTGTTTTATTCCATCATGTTAAGCTATATATTAACCATTTACACTGTAAGTCTATTGTATTGGGTCAATAATATTTTCTGAGTTAGTTTTTTTATGGTGTGCTATTTTATATTTTTGTGTGTGTATTATAGACAACTGAATTTAATATAGATGACCATGGTCTAGATTATTAAAAAATCAAGAGTATATGTGACTATTATTATTAAAAGTATTAAGTTAATTAAAATATTTAAAATAAGAAAATATTTAACTAATTATGGTATTGAAATGAAAATTGCTCTATATTGGCTTTAAAATGAATTTTAAACTAAGTTTTGCAAATATTACAACACACAATCATTTCTAAAATAATATAAGTTCAATTTGTGAAAAATAAATTATTCATCCTAACATAACTTGATTGAGAAAAAAATAGAATAAATAAGGTTTGTTCCGTTACATAAATATAAATATTGATATATGAATCTTTTTCTCATCCAGAAATTTTTTAATTTGATTAAATTAATCAAATGGTATCATTTTTAGGCGCAGTTTTGACCCAAAATAATTTTACGAGATGTAAAGGACGATTTTATATCATCATTGTCTTTTTCATATAATCGTGATAATTAAAAATCAATAAAGAAGGAAAATGATTTTTCACTTAAAATAATTATCTTGTCGTCCCCATTTTTGGTGATTGGGTCCATGTCTGCTTTTATTGTGAATTGTGATCAATCCATCACTTAATTAAGTATTGCCAGAAAATATTGATTTAATTATACAATAAGTGAGTTGTTAAATTGGTTCTTGACTTCTTTGAGTGAAAAAGCTGTTTCTTTAAGAAAAAATCAATAGAGAAAAAATGAAAAATATAGTTACGTGATGATTAATTACAAAAATAAAATCTAATTTAACGATGAATGTTGACACAAGATAACTCATAATTAGCTGTGAGATTTAGATACAACTTAAAAAGCTTTCTAATATTTATTTATACAGAAAATCAATAAAGTAAGTAATGCATCTAAAACAGATTATCAACCACAACTTTTTGCATGATAGACAAAATCTAAGCATAGACAATTTCGAAATAAAAAAGGTGAAAGAGACTTGAGAGCATAAAGGCAATTAAAAGGTCTCTCATTAATTTAATTAATTATTTTTCAGTCGATTCTTAAAAACTATATGACCTTATAAAAACAGTATCACATTATTCGTTATATTATAATGCGGGTCTCTTGTTTTTTTTTGGTAAAAAAATCTTGCTTTGTGTTTCAGTGAGAGGGCAAATGCCAAAACTGATGGGCTCTCTCTGCGTATATCCGACGAAACCGTAGTCTCAGTCTGTTGTAGAGTGACAGTTTTGGAATCAGAATAAAGTAAACAAAACCACTTCAAATGGGCTTAGTTGTATCGGGCCTATCACATTTTGGCTCATTAATATATTTGGGCGGCAAATATATATTCTTTTCTCAAAAACTAGATTTCACATATCAAGATTTGTTTCACACAAGCTTTCCAAAAGGAGTAACGGTGTACCGTGAACGTGGAGAATGTGTGTCTTCTTCATAAGTGCGATAGTGTAACTAATCGATATATTGATTTGCAGTCATGAGAACTGATCATGACCACCAAAGCAGCCTTCATCAAGCTTTTTTTTTTTTGCAGATGGACTGTGCCGAGAAATCAATCTCAGCTAGAGTAAGCCGTGTTATCAAAGAAATTAAGTTTTCGAACGCTAAGTACTTTTCTTTTTAGTTTTTGTTTTCTTTTTTACAAAATGATGAGGATAAAACCTGCTGATCTTGAATTAAAAACTACCATTGAGAAGGTAAGTAGATTTTTCCACCTTATTAATTATTATCATAATCATCCAAAAAACACCCATTGGGATATTCTCTAGTTATAAGATGTCTATTTGATTAACATGTTATTCATCACAATTGAAGAGAGATTTATGGTAGTTAGTCAGCAACACATCACAAAAAATTAGTTTTAAAAAAAACGATTCCGATGTAAATTTCGTTAGGAAAAAAATAGTTAAAAAAACGATTTTAGTGTAAACTAAATTAAAAAAAAAATTCATCAGAATCTTTTTTTAAAACTAATTGAGTTCACATATTTAATATATGACAAAATACGCATATAATTACATTAAATTACTTCCGATATATGATGAAATTAGTTTAATAATAATTCAACGTAAACTAAGTTATAACATCAATATGAGTTCACATTTTTAATATATGATGAAACACACATATAATTACACCAAATTACTTCTTAATTAATTTTGATATAATCTCCGACTAATTGATTCGACGCTAGGCTATATCCAACTGCATATGTTACGTCTAGCGCAATCTTGAACATTGCTATGACCACAACCATATATTCACCTTTCTGTATCTTAGAATAAAATTACTCCAAAATTGTTTTATGATTTTGTCAGCATTTTATTGTATATCTATCTTTTCAACGATTCTGTTAATTTTATTTTTCTACGATTGTGTTTGACAATAGTACATATTAATTTAATATATGTCATCAGAGTTATGTTAAAATAGCTTTTAGAGAAAGTGAGAAACTAATTGTGGTTAGTTAGTTGGTTATGTACTGAGGTAGGTTAAACTATTTTTTTAAAAAAATTATATGAAGATGTTAATCTATAATCAAAGGGTCACTAGTATAATTTGCACAATAAAACATGTTAACAAATAGTAAAATTGGTGTAACTGATATATAAGTGATATAACTCATGTATATTAGATAGAAGTCAAGTGTTGCCATAATCAAATTAGTAATACTATTAATATTGCAGTTAAACTAATCTTCTCTATTAAAAGAGAAGTACAATTTTTATCTACCATAAAAAGTCATACTGGTCCATTTCAGTAATTACATCTATTTGATTTTTACATTAATCAATTAAAAAATAAAACATTTCAAATATTTTTTAATAATTATTAGGATATTAATAATAAACAGATATAATAAAATCTGTTGTAGAAAATCTAACAAGATCTTACTAAGATTTTTAAATCTTTTTAAATGAATTCATTCATTAATTTAGTAATTAGTAATATAATATTATTATAAATAAAAATTAAATAAAATTTTATTATAGAAGCAAATTCTCTGCTATTTTTAGAGTTTTTATAAGTATAATCTATATATTATAGAATGAAATATGAAAAATTACTAAATTGATACATTAACATATTTTTTCAAAATATACAATTAATAAAATGAAGTGCGGGTCAAAATCTAGTTGAACTATTATTCTCGTGGTTTAAACACTAAACATAAATAGTTATGCATTTTATGAATTCGTGATGGTTTATTCATCATTTTGCAGTATATTCTTCTAAATATTTTTCTACTGCGACCTTTTCGGCGCAACTGCTTTTTGGTTTTGGAAGTAAAAAAAAATGAAGATTATTTTTCTGAAAATAATAAAACTGATATCACTATGGCTGGGCACTTTATCCGATATATGAATCCATACCCGAATACGACCCAAAAAAACTCGAACCAAAATCCAAACCGAAATAGCAAAATACATGAACGGGTATTGAATTAGGAGATATTGTTTATCCGAATCCGAATGGGTAATATCTGAACATGAATTGATACCCGAAGATAACCAAACATATGTATACTTAACCATATATTTCTAGTTTATTTCTCTCGTTTTTTAAAATATTTATATTGATATTACACATAACTTAAGATCATATATATATATATATTCAAACAAAGTGATTTACAATGCATGTCAAGTTCTTATTTCGTGCATTGACAAAAATTGCATCCAAAAAATTCAAAAAAAAAACAATCAAGTTAGTGGTTTTTTGTTCTTAATTTTTTGTCTCCAAACCTATTAACCGTCCTATTAAAAATTAAAAATATGATATATTTTTAAATACAAGAAAATTAAGCAATGAATAATTTTATTTTTTCAAAAGCTCAATATCCAAACCCGATCCGAAATAACCGAACACAAACTAAAAATACCCGAACCCGACCTGAAGTGTAGAAATACCCGAACGGATATTAAACCCTTATACCGAAATACCCAAAAGTCCAAAATACCCGATCCAAATCCGAACGTGTATCCGAACGCCCACCCTTAGATACTACTAATACAACTAATAAAGAACCATTATCTAAATTTAAATATTATAGAAAAAATCCCAGTAAGACTGAAACCACAACAAGTCTCAAATATGAGTAAATTTAAAAGGACGTTGCCCTCAAAGATAACATGACAACTTACCACATCACATAATCTCAGGAGCAAAAGAAGACGAAGATTAGTTGTTAGGAAATATCCCTCTATATATTAAATGAGAAGTACATTTGCCACGTGTCGCTCATACAGCCCTTCTCAGCCGAAATAACGTGATTCTATTGGTTGATTTTTTAGAAATTCATTTTTGATTTATTTTTCTCATCGACACAACTTAAATGGAAAGAACTATAAATACTTACCTTATATTGTATTCTCGGTTTAAAATTAATCATTTTCCGATGATTTCTCTTTTTAATGCATTGAATACACATTAAATAAGACAGATTGAAGGGAAACAACCGTAATTGTCGAGAAAATTTGTAAATTATTTGGTTCGTTATTAATTATTTGTTATTAGTTTCCTTATACAAATACTAATTAATACATGTAATAATAAGTTGCCTTATAACAAATTAATTAATTACGCATGAATATTAGTTAGTATACAATAATAATTTGTTTCCTTATAACAAATATATTACTTGCGCAAGAATATTATTTAATACATGTAATAATTAGTTTCCTTATAACAAATATATTACTTGCGCAAGAATTATTACATGATTCATGTAATAATTAGTTTCCTAAAAACAAATATATTACTTGCGCAAGAATTATTACATTGATTCATGTAATAATTATTTTCCTTAAAAAAAAAGTTTCCTGGTTTGTAATATATATATAGTTGACTCATTATGTCTTTAAACCCACACATTTCGGAGCTTTTGATTGTACAATGGCAATGGTCCGAGCCAAGAAAAACATTGTGTCTTTTCTTAGGGAATTAAAACCCCGTAAAGATACGTCGCGTATTGAAGTTAGGATTATCCGGTTGTGGAGAAACTACAACAAAGAATCAGGCAACAGCATTGAAATGGTTTTTGTTGATAAAGAAGTAAGTGAAAACCTATTTTATTCTTTAACTTTTATTAGAATTATGCATCTTCAAATGCTCATTAACTTTTATTAGAATTTATTTGTAACTAAATATGTCTTGATAAACTTCTTCATATGCTTTCTTTTCTTAGGGAATTAAAGAAGTAAGTGAAAACCTATTTTATTCTTTAACCGAACTCTTATCATTTAATACGCGACTAAAACATATATGTTTTTAATGTATCAGGGGACAAGAATTCATGCTTCCGTTGGTGAACAACTCATCAAGAAATATGATAACAAGCTACATGAGGGGGATGCAATTGTCGTCCAGTTGTTCAAGGTCTACGATGCTATTGGTGAATATCGTACAACCTCGCATCCCTACAAGATTGGTTTCTATCCAACAACTTTTGTTGGAAAAGCTGATGAGTTTCCAAGTGAAGTTCCTGAGAAGTATTGTGCGGACTTTACAGATATTCTGGAAGGAAATATTGATAGCAGCTGTTTGGTTGGTGCGTCATTTTCTTACACTTTGCTATATAGTATTTCAATTTTGTTATAATTGTTCCTGATTTAAATGGTTGTGTTATGTAGATGTTATTGGCCAAATAGTTAACTTTGGGTCTCTGAAAAATAAAATGATCAAAGAAAAAGATAACATGAGGCTTTTGCTAGAGTTACGTGACCCAAAGTAAGCTTAAATTCTTTTTCTATTTCTTTATTCATATTAGAAATTTTAATATTTAATAATTTTACCTTTTATTTTATTATACAGTAATGTGAAGTTGATGTGTACTATTTGGGGTGATTATGCTAAACAAGTTTATGACTACAGCATGAGTAATATGTCCATAATGATTATTTGTGTTATCAGATTCTGTTCTGTTAAAGAGTGGAAAGGTATGTAACAATACATAGATAAATGCCTCTTGATAATTTACTTGATACCCATATAATAACGAGTTTGAAAATTGTAGGTGCTTATTCCGTATCTAGCGGTTTTAATTCAACTCAAATTCTGCTCAACCCAACGCTTGGATTGATCGACGAGTTCAAAGCTTGGTACGTCTCCAGTAGCATTGCTGAGAATAACATTTCTTCACTGAATGGTTATGATATTATGACTTACTTCTTTTGTGCAGTCTTCCTAATGATACACTTGCTATTACGAACAACGATAGTAGCCAATGGTCTGCTGGTACTGCTACATCTGTTCGTGCTAGGTTTTTTGTAACCTATGAGAGGCTAACCATAAAAGAGATCATTGATAGTGTTCTGGTAAGTCGCAATCTATCAGGTTATAATTCTCTTAAATTTTTATTATAGAACATTTGTTTTCATGATCAAAACATATTGATTGCATTTGCGAATAGGTTGGGACATTTGTCACTCTGGCTACTATTGAAAGTATAGATACTGAACGTGGCTGGCAATATCTAAGTTGCAAATACCACAACAAAAAAGTATTGCCTACAATCAATGTTGATGCTGATGACCGTCCTTTGTTCTTCTGCAATACGTGTGATAAAGAACACATTGATGTTATTTCAAGGTATTGGAATTTAGTCTTACAATATTAAGTATCTACCACGTATTCGCCATGTTTTAATTCTCATGTTGTCAGGTTCAAATTAATTCTAAATGTTAAAGACGATAGCGGTGAGGCAAACTTTCTTTTGTTCGATGCTAATGCTCAATTGGTTGTGCGTCGTTCTGCGGTTGAACTCTATAATGAAGTAACTATTTGTTTAATATTGCGTCGTTTCAATTACCCCTAAAAATAACAAATGTTCAACCGAGCTCTATGTATTTGTAGACTGAAGATGAAGACGTGTTACCAGAAGCAGTTACCGATCTTTTAGGCAAGAGAATCCTTTTTGAGATATCAGTTGATGCTGATAACATCAAAGGAAAGAGCTCTCAGTATGTTGTTTACAAAAATTCTAATAACTGGTAAAGAAAGGAAGCCGGAGACAAAAACATTGAATGTTGTCTACAAACAAGTTTTCCAGAATATTTCGTAGACAGGGTACGTAATTGTTATCTACTTTACTTCTAACAATATATTTAAAATATAAAAATTGTTCCAAGTATTTATTTTTTTTAAATTTGGCAGATGGTTAGTGATGAGTATGAAGATCGATACTTTATTTTATTGCCAATCATTTTTCCGACTATTCCGATCATGGTATGTCACTTTAATATTTTTACTGTTCAATAAAGAATAGAAAAGAATAAATATTTCAAATTATGTAACACGTCCACTTCCTTACAAAATAAAATAGATTTTTTTGCAGGTTTCTAATGGAAGTTGTTCTCATTATCGAGAGAAGTACTTCATACTTGATCAAGTACTTCATACCTGATATAATTTATCACCAATACTTTCAATTTTATTATATTTTCTTTTAATATGTATACATATACTTTTCGACAATATTTAGGGACGTTCATAAACTATCTTCTTAAACACACAAATTATTTTCGGACGTTGCAATTATGCATACCGGAACGACTACCTCTTCATACTAAACGTTTCTTTGTTATATCTCATCCGTGTAAAATTCGACTACCAACATTTTCTTGTGCTTGATGCTTTCTCCAAAAGACGGTGGTCTTATGATATAAAATCCGTTACTGCTAAAACTGATCACTACTTAATCCATAATTTGAATTTGTTTATGCCCGCACAGGGTGCGGGCCGGTCACCTAGTTACAACTAATACAACTAGTACGACTGATAAGAAAAAATCATTTTCCGTAACAAATGTCATAGAAAACGAACTATTTCGACACATCTATGCGGAGGAGGATTAGAGCAACTTGTTTCATTGGTTTTAAATCATCTTTTCTAAGGCATCATTCATCATTCGAGGCTGGAAACAAAAAACCAAAATATAATTATATTGATTGCAAAATTATACTAATTATATGCATTTGATTTGTAACAATTTTATTAATTATACTCAGTTGTACTCCTTTGAGTTGTGCTAGTAGTACTAGTTATAATCCATCTTTTTCATTGACGTGAATTTTAGCGGATTACCATGAAATTTGATTTTAAATGATAGAGAATGAAATATAGATGATAACGGATTAAATACTTAAT
Organism: Moricandia moricandioides; assembly: GCA_905132885.1. Classification (NCBI taxonomy): domain Eukaryota; kingdom Viridiplantae; phylum Streptophyta; class Magnoliopsida; order Brassicales; family Brassicaceae; genus Moricandia; species Moricandia moricandioides. The sequence continues at coordinate 41,802 of CAJHQQ010001604.1, forward strand.
TTTTATTGAGAAGAAAAAAAGAAGTTTCAAAGAAATCAGATGGAAGATAAAGAATAAAAAAAATAGTGATTTAGGTTTTAAGAAATTGGGTTGGGCTTTTGGTCAGGTGGGTCTGGATCTGAGTAATTGTGGTTGAATCTATAAATAAAAAGAAGTTGCTGGATGAAAGTTACATTTTATATATTCGTATCTAAAATAATGATTTAAATAAATTAAAAGATAAAGGGGTTCAAAACAGAATTTTGTAATGATCTGGGGCCCGAATGAGAATTTGATCCATGAATACATGGTGCAACACAAAATTATATCTATGTATACATCCATAGCTATTTATAGGATACAATAATGAAAATAATAAAATAAAAGAGGAGTATAGGTAGAGACCACCTGATAGAAGACTGAAAAAGGATAGAGATGAGATGTCAAAGCTACAATAATGGACCAATAGTTTTCTCCACTTGGCTAATATAATATCTAACTATAAAACCTACTTTTCTCAAATAACAATTACAGTATAGTTTTTAAAATCCCATATTAATAACAAAGAAATTTTCTGATTTTATACTTAAACATAATGTTGTAATGTAAAGCTCGGATACAGGAAAAATATTAACCAGTATTTAGTGAAAGCATAATAAATGTTTAAGATAAGTCCAGTAATGACAGAAATGTATTTAAGAAAACACACACATCACAAAATAGAGAAAATAGACTTATTAGAGTCAAATTTCGAAAAAAATTATAATATAAAATATATGAATAGTTAGTAAAACATATTTTTTACATTAAAAGTTATTTTATTATTCGAACTAGAGATCGTATAAAAATCTTGATTGGAATAAAAAAAATAACAAAAAAAAAATTTCTATAAAAAGCATGTGTTGAAATGTACTTATTTAGTAAAGAGGGGGTTAATATTCTTGTAATATATGTCTGAGAATATTGTTTTAAGATATATCTAAGAGAATATCGTAAAAAAAAGACATGGAAAATAGATTTTTTTCTTCTTTTTTGTCAGCAATAGATTTTTTCTCATAGTGGATTAATATAATAAGAATATTATTTTGAATATAGTTGGAAAATAAAAACAAGGCGAAGGAGGTTTTGTTGGTCGACTTTGCCAAGATAAAGAGAGAGAGAGAGAGACTGTCTCTTTTCTCCTTCCCTTCCTCTGCAAGAAATTTCCTCACTTTTTCTCTCTAGAATCCATTTTCATTCTCTCTAGCAAAAAAAAACCAAGCTTTACTCGAAAAAAGACTCTCTTTTTTTTGTTTTCCTGCTGTAAAGTTTCTCAAAAAAATGGCAATCGAAGATCAAGAGAACACCATCAGAGAAATCAAGCCTAAAAACAGAAGAATCATGGTATTTCAAACATACCAATATACTATTTATCTAGAATCCTCTGTTTTTTTCATCTAAGTGCTCTGTACCTTTGTCTAGAATGCTCTGTTTTTTCATCTAAGTGCTCTGTTTCGTGTACCTAACAAAGTGATTTGATTTAATCTTGAGGAATCAGAACAATGCTCTTTTCAAAGAGGTTTTCATCTTCTCTTACAGGCTTTGATTCCCTTGCTATTTTTTACTTTATTTGGTGTCACCAATTGGTACAATATGCTTTTTTCTTTATTATATACTTTTAAACCCTCAGAACTCCAGTAAAATAGTGAGCAGGAATCTAAAACATTTATGGGTTTTAATATTTGATTCCTCTATAGATAACTTTTTAAAACTGAAACATAAACAAGAGAATCAAATGTCAAACTTGTCCCACAAGAAGTTTAATGGTGGTTTAAGAGATATGTTTAAATGGTCTCTTGAGGTATATTATAACCAATCATATACCAAATGGTTATGTTCTGAAACTGATCATCAAAGGGTTTTTGGTGTAGGGAGCTGGTGGACCGGAGGAGGAAGATAACCGATGGCCGCCATGGCTGAAACCTCTGCTTAAAGAGCAGTTCTTTGGTCACTGCAAGTTTCATGTAGACTCTCACAAGAGTGAATGCAATATGTATTGCTTAGACTGCACCAACGGACCGCTTTGCTCTCTCTGTCTTGTCCATCACAAGGATCACCGCACTATTCAGGTGCTGTTCTTGCAATAGTTCAAAGTAGATTCATAGTTGATGTGTTCTTGTGTTGAGGCTTTGAATGGTTTTTGGCAGATAAGGAGATCGTCTTATCATGATGTTATAAGAGTGAATGAGATACAAAAGTATCTTGATATATCAGGTGTCCAAACTTATGTGATCAATAGTGCTAAAGTTGTCTTTTTGAACGAGAGGCCTCAGCCTAGGCCAGGGAAAGGTGTTACCAATGCCTGCAATGTTTGCTATCGTAGCCTCGTTGATGATAGCTTCCGCTTCTGCTCTCTTGGCTGCAAGGTGCATTATCAACTTTACATTTTGTATTTGAGTCAAAAAGAAAGAATCTTTGGTATTGGGTCTACACTTGTTTTCCCTCTTTACACGTTTCAAAACAACTTTTATATGAGTAACATCTCTCATGTTTAAGGGGTTTTTTCACAGCTTCACCTAACATTTCCTTGCATTTTTGGGTATATTCAATTCCCTTTTAACCGCCCAAGAAAAAGATGAAAACTTTTTGTTATGGGTCATCTTATAACGGCTCTTTTTCATAGTCCTTATCTGATAGACTTTACTTTTCTATGTTTGTGGGAAATGAAATAAAGATTGCTGGATCTACTAGAGGCTTTGAAAAGGTAAGGAAGAACCTTGTAATTGAATCAGATGATTCAAGTAGCAGCATTGGAACTGGGAGGAACATATCAAATGTCCAGAGTTTCAGACCATCAACACCTCCACTTACTTCATCTAGTAGTTGCAGAATCGCTAAGCGAAGAAAGGGAATCCCTCACCGATCTCCCATGGGATAAAAAAGATGCAAAAGAGTTAAAGCTAATACAGAAGCTTTTGCCATTTGCTAGTTTCTTGATCTATAAGGTTTAGCTAATACAGAAGCTTTGTCTCTTGTTTTCTTTTCATATACCCAAGAAGTGGTCTTTTGCTTGTGTTGGCAAATAAAGCCTTAAGTTAGGTTTTGTCCTACTAATGGTAAGTGTGTGAATATGTAATGTGCTTTGTATATTTATGGATGTGATGCAAAAAGTGTAGAAATGGAAATATAGGGTTTTATAGGGGTAAAAGTGGGAATAAAACAAAGTTAGATTTGGTTTTCCATTTGTGTATGTATGGTGTAAATTTGGTTTGGTTAGGTGCATATATGGATGTGGAATAACAAGTAACTATTGGGATTCCCAACCTTTATATTCGCCCAATCCTAGTGTGCAAAGCATTTTTCTGTTTTGAAAAATGCAGTTTTATAATTTTCAGTAAAGTTTTATATCCATATATGATATGTCTATCTTTTCCTAGTAAAAATATAATGAAAACTATAGATAATAAAAAAATTACTAAATTTTTTTTAACTTTTAAATTCATAATAATAATAGTCTGTAGTTTATGTCAAAACACATGGTATTTTTGAAACAGAAAAGCATTTTTCTGATTGTATGAAAATGTAAAGATTATGAAAGGATTCATTATAAGAATGGACTTAGAGAAAGGTAAATTCTCGGCTCAAGCAGATTATACCGTATGGTTCATATTCAAAACTATGGAACCACTTTCTTTTGTTTGTGACTATTTTTTGTAACTAATTATATTAAAGGTTTAAAGAGCTTAAACAATTATAACCGGGTTATGTTTGACGGTAAGAGGAGTACAATCGGAGTTAAATTCGACGGTAAAATAATCAATACAATTTGTTCATTATGAACAAAACTGTAGAGATTTCACTGTACATCTAAACTGGTTATAAGGTTTAAAAATGATAAAGAAAGAGATTTGTTCATTATATAAGTGGTTTTATAGTTTAAAGTCTATTCGGTAATTCTCATGGGGCATTGGAAAGCAAATGGTGGGGAAGAGATAATCTGCTTTCTCTTTTAACTTTTTTCAAGAAGGAACTATTTGGAAATTGGAGTAAGCATGAGAGACCGAGGACAATAATATATACTCCTCTTATAAATTGTTTGAAGGTTTTTTGTTTCACAATATATATTGTTTCAAAGTCCAATACAAAAAAAGTAAAGTGATTAAATTTAAAAGCAAAATTTGAAATCTAATTTGTCATTGAGCCTTCTTTTTCTTTAATTAAATGCTAAAAACAAAAAGAACGTTTATCTTAATATTTACTCTCTCCGTTTTTTAATATTTGGCGTTTTACGATTGTGCACATAAATTTAGAAATATTTAATATTTTATCATTTTCTAAACAACAACATCATTAATTGTTTACCTAACAACAATTCAACCAGTAATAAATAAAACCTATAATATCATTGGTCATCTAACATTAACTACTAATAAATTTTACATAAAAATTTGAACATGTCAAATAATTTGAAACAAAAAAATTCTTCTAAAACTTATAATTTGAAACAGAGGGATTGTGTTTTTCTCATATAGTAGTAAATAGTTTTTCAATTTTGTTTATCTCGAGATGTCATGATTTCTTAATTAGGACCATTATAATGAGAGAACCTATAATGGGGAGCAACAAAAAGGGAGAGAACCTAACTAAAACTCACTTTAAAATTTGGAAAATTTAACACGAAAAAGTTAGATACTCTGTAGTTCGCACTATGAAAAACCAAAGCATCTAATATAATAAAGTTTTGGTAATTTACAATGAAAAGAAACTTATTTATTTAAGAACATATATATCTAAAATGTAATAAAATGAACTTACTGGTATGTGATGATGGCGAGTCTATTATTTAGAAAGTTTCTATGAGATGAAATAACTATATGGATAACAAATATAAAGACAGTGAAAACCTCTATAGGGTAAGAATATAGTCTATCCTTAGGAAAACGAACCGAATGATGAGTGCATCCATTATATATGCATTTGTATAAATTTCTCGAAATGTAAGTACAATAATATACTATATATGTTTCCAGAAACTAATTTGGTTTTGAAGGAAGTAGGTTTAGGATCTCCTAGCCAGTCCTTGAGTCCCAAGAACCAATCCACCACTTGAGAAGGATCTTTTTAAGTAGTCTACAAGCTTCACTCTGTTTCCATTTTCAAGATCATAACTTCTCTCTTCCTCTTCTCCGTCTCTTCTCATCCACAGAACAATATCAGCGGCCGAGAATCGTCGTGGATGATGAGAACTAATCGAAACACTAACCTCTTCACGAGGATCAAGAACAACTACATTTCCTTCTACTGATCCAACATTGCTAGTAAACCGATCAAGATTCATCACCACAAAGACATGATCAGATTCTTGAGTGGTAGGAACAATGATCTTACCCCGACAAAGTGGACAGTTTGAGTGAGAGCTGAGCCACCGATCAATGCAAACCACGTGGAAAATGTGGTTGCAGTTAGGCAATAACCTTAAGCTCTCGTCTTCGTTAAACTCACCAAGACATATGGAACAATCCGTAACGTTGATCTTGAGCCCGTTTTGTTGCTTATTCAACTTGAAAAACCCTATCTTCTTTATCACGGCATCGTCCAAACCGGTGTTTGAAGACTCATGAGCAAAAGGGTTGTCTTGATCTTGACTATCTGGCGAGTTAACATCGATAATGAGATCAGATCTTCCCGTGTCTGAGGCAGCTTCATCGTTTGTGTCGGTGGAGCAATGCTTTGAGACAAGAGTGTAGTAAGTTGCTAAGAGAAATGCACTTCCAAGGATACCAATGATGGCGATGAGAAGAGGGGAGACACTAGGGTTCGATGAAACACCGTCGTTTAGGAGTTGTTCATAGGAAAGTGGTGGTGGAGAGAACTTGATGTAACTACACCATTGAGGACAAAACGTGGAACAAAAGCCTAGAGTACAATCTCTTGGATTTATATATTGGTTTAGAGCATTAGGGTTTGGATCGGTCTCCATGGAAGAGGAAAACAAAAAACTAGCTTATATCATCGAGGGATTATACATTGATATAAGTATTATCTTTCATATACAGTAATCAAAATCATTGGACATATGAAAGATGTAAGACATTGTATACGTATATATACATATATATATATATGTGTGTGTGTGTGACAAATGTGTTTTGTGTGTGTGTGACAAAGTGTGATGGATGTTGTTTATGTTTGTGTAATGAACGAGATTTGTTGTCTTATAAAATAGAAGAGAGTGATTCCTTTGGTATATAAGAAGCTTGCTTTGTTATCTTTCCATGCTTTTTTCTTCTTTTAATATGGCTTTAACTTTGTTCTTTAGTTCTTTTTTTCTTTTCTTTTGATGAGATAAATGGCTTGTTGACTAAGACATCGAATCTGGTACGTTAATAAGGTAGCTATGATTTTATTATCATATGATTCTATTTGAAAAATATATAATTAATAGTCTTAAGTGTTTCTGAAATAACTAATACAATTCAACTTATCAAAAAATCCTTTATGTTTGACTAGTTGAAATAGTTTTAATGTTTTAGATCGATTAAATCCGACGAACGAACAAAGTAAGCCAGTGTCTACCGTACTCACTGGAAAATTAGTCTCCGGCTGGTCCTGGTTACACCTTGTTAACAAATCAAAAAAAAAAAGAGGAAGGAATTAGATTGTCAAACTCTTGAAGTTGGTGTAAGATGACACAAGGAAGTGTGCTGAAACTTAGAGAGGTGAAAACAATGTTTATGATTGTTTTTTTTTTTGGTAACTGATGTTATAATTGTTTGTTTTCTGAAATACGACGAGTTAAATGGTTCATTATATTTCTATTCTTTCTTGTCACTTACGAATGATAGATTTTTTTTTTATAAGTCAAGATATTCGGCGGGCCGAATCCCAATTCTCTAGGATTTGTCTACCGATGAAAAACTCGTTTGCTCGTAATGAAAATTAGATATCCATATCGTTTGACCATACATGTTTAGTATCATGAAGTTGTTTTGAATCCAAATCGCTTAGCTCACAAGTATTAATTCGCCTAACTCATGTTTAGTTAAAAGAGAAATCCAAAATGCGAGTGTGTGAATATTAAAACGTGAGAATCTATCCTTCTTAACAGTACCTCAAGGATTGGTAGAGTTTTATGGTAAGAGACTACTTGCCAAGGCTTGTATGAGTCTATCCAGGGGTCATCATCACATATTTTTTATTTAGTACCATAATATTAATTTGCTTTTTCTAAACAAACTTCCCTTCTACGGTAAAGCTTTTCTTAAATAAACTATCGAATAAAACCATAATATCAATTTGCCTACCAAAATATTTTTCATGATGCAAGAGAAACTCATATGAGCCAATTGAAATAGAACATGACTAAGAATACTTCCAGCAGATTCATTCAGTTTCATTTTTTTATTTGACATTTCTAGCAATTAACATTACCATTTAGCAAGTAGATAGGTCACTGTTAAGTAGAATACCATAGTCCTTAGTTAACATGAATGAAGCAAAGCATATTGCTAATCTTTTTTTTTTGCATATATTAAGACTCTTACAGTATGTTACGACAATGATTCTGAATCATTCTTTTTGTTTCGTTAAAAAAATCAATTAATTGTGAAAATATCAAATATAAATAATCATTATTGTAACTGCTAAACACATTTGACCACTTTCTGACGACAATAATGCATAGTCGTGCACATACTTTGGGGGTAGCTGCTGCTGAAAAGTTCACTGCCAGCATGGCAAGAGGACCATTGTACCTGAGCTACCGGCCTATGACATAGAAGAAGGGGGAGGTACGGAAGCTTCTTTCAACAGTGATAAAGCAGTTACACCTAGACCTGATGTATGGAGATGCTCATCGACAAGGAGCAAAGGCTCCTTAGAGTCATATGTTATAGGTGTTGCTGCTGCAATGGCAGCTCTTCAATGCACCTCATTTCAGATGGTTACCTTATCAAGGGACACCTGAGCACGTTCAGCCCGCCATCTGACCTGATCCGTTCCACATGAGTGACGTTCTGATAACCTCTTAATGAACCAAGAATCCATGCTTAAAACCAATTGGCGATAAACAGTGTCGGTCCGGCCATCCATTGCGCCTATATCACACTCACAATATGATGCCCTTAACTATAATTCTTTTTGATAATATAATATTATAATCAAATAATACAAAATTTACTCCCTCTGTTTCAATAAGAAGTACGTTTTGAAATTTTCACACTTATTAAGAAAACATATAAAATTTTAGTTACCAATACATTATTATCCGTTGTTAACTATTCCCCATAATTTCAACCAATAAGATTGTTATAAACACTTTGAAGTTAACAATTTACATTAATTCATGCATTGAAAATATAAAAAATGTATCATTTTGAAACTATTTTTTTTTAAACATGGTTTTTTCCGAAACGGATGGAGTATTAAAGTTTAATTTGTTCTCAGAAAATAAAAAATAACAAAAAAAATGTTATTCATGAAAGATAACTCTTTTTGTTTTTTTCCTCCAAAATCATTTATCAACTTTGAATAATCAAGTTTTTCGGCTAACTTATACACTGTTGATATCATCAACAGTGCATTCAAACGTTCCTGAGACATAGTCGAACGTAGATAATTCTTAATGAGCTTCAACTCTGAAAAACTTCTTTCTACAGAAGCAACTGAAATCGGAATTGTTAGTAATTTACGATAAGCAATCTCTATGTTTGGATAACAACCATCCATTTTTTATGTATTTATGTATAAATATATTTTATCATTTAATATAGCATATAAGGAAATTAAAAAGTTAGAAAAGACAATTAATCTTTATGATCAAATCATGTAGTTATTATCAAATCTCTTAGTTTTTGGTAATTTGTATGTATTAAAAACGAGCAAAAACAAAATTTGCATTGCACAACACTTGAACCAGTGTCTTGAAAAGTAAAAGACATACTCAGCAGCCACTACACCATAGAAACTTCGTTGAACATGATGCCCCTAAAATATTAATAACCGGTGGCGCCCCAAGCCATTACTTTACGGGCTTTAGTCCAGAGCCGGGTCTGACGATAAGTGAATTGGCTCAAGTCCTTTATATATTACTCAAATCTTTACATATTTCCAATGGGGGATCTTCTCTCCAATATTGGTAAGATGTATCTCAGAACTGGGGAAAAAATTAAGTTGCTATTCTACCTAAAGTTTAGTCAGTATTTGTGCAATGTATCATCTCTAGCCAGACCAATTAATATTCTGCAAGCCAACGCTCGGAGACGATCTGGGTAGCAGGGGGATTCACTTTTATTCTGGGCTGAGGAAGTTTGAAAGAGGATTTTTCTACCATCATTCCTACGATCAGCTTCACCTGCGAGACAATAGTGCACACCAAACACATCAATGAGCTTATTACTCAACTCAGAAGACCAGCCATGCAGCCACGTCCTTACAAGTAGCTTCCCTTTTGTGTGAACCTCCCAGAAATCTACCTTCACTTAATCTAGTTTTATTCACACCAAGCGTACTAGGCTTTTCCTTATAAACACTCTTACACTTCTCATCGGTTGCTCTCTCTAATTAATGGTGTTCCGTTTTTTACTTTTAACTTCAATTTTTTGTTGCACTTGTGCTTCATTTTTTTTCTTCATTTCTTAAAATTTTGAAGAATTGAAGATTTTCAGTTTTTGAAGATGATTTTTTTCTTATTTACAAACTAATCATTAATTTAATTTGTTATTATTTTGTATTTAAATCATTTATAAATGTTGATGTCACCCATTTAATTACAAAGTTTATGCTATTATTTCATCTAATTAAATGTTAATAACAAAGAACATAGAATTATTGATTTCCGAGAATTATATATTAGACTTGTAAGAATTTAGAAGAAAATAAGCTTCTTTTTCGTTTTGAAATATGATTAATGGGTTTTAATAGTGTAGCTTGCTAATGGAAAAAGTTTGGAAATTTCAGATGCAGATATTGGCGGAAGCAAAAGAATGTGCAATTTCTAAACAACAATCTATGTCATGAAATTCGGTTAGGTTTGGGTTGGTTTTATTCGGATATGAATCAAATCCTAAATCTGTAGACCCAACTAGATACTTGAAAATCTTTTGATTGGATTTGATCATTTTTTTAATTCAGATCTAATTATATTTATAATAAAAATATTTATAAAATATTTGTAAATTTTTGTAACATAGTGGATCTGGATCGGTTTGGAAAATTTAGGATCTAAAAAACCTAAAATACCCGAAAATACATGAAACCTGAGAAATGTCAACAAACCCAAAAATATACAAAAAATATTTAAAACTTGAAAAGACCGAGAACTTTACCCTAAATTAGATCTAAAGAACCAAAAACACTCAAAAATTTATCTGAATACCTAAAATATATTTGCTAAAGATCCGAAAATTTTACCTGAAACCCAAAAATATAATTGAAATCCCAAACTCGAAACCTAAAAAATATTTTTGATGTCGAAAATATACTTAAATACCTCTTCAGGTTTTGGATAGAATCAAGAGCTGGAGTGAGACCCGCAGATCCAAAAAAAAAACCCAATATGTATTTGCCGTAGATCAGCATCCAGTCCAGACCAAGCATGTATTTTGGATCACTTTTGGTTTGATACTTCGGATCATAGTAAAATGCCCAAACATACAACAATCCCACTTGCAACATCTGAGAGGGATATACCAGAACAGTCTTCCACTTCCAAGCTTTTATTGCAATGACCCTTGAGTTTTATTTTATCCGACTTTACTATATAAAACAAGCATGTGGTTTTGATTACAAAGGTTCTTCAGTTCGGTTTATTATTCGGTTGGTTTATTATTCGGTTCTGCCAGTTGATTTGAAGTGTGAAATTTGATGTTGATTGTTTGTAGTTTTGAGAATAGAGTTTGGTTTTTGTTTTTTTCATTCAATCAAGAATAATTTTGTTTTTTTTCAAACCCTAGCCGTGAGAGAGAAAGAAAAAATCAGCTAGCTTCAAACCGATGATCGGATGCTTCTATAACTCCTACATCGACTTGGTTAAAATTTTTGGTTCCGTTTCTTTGATTTGTTTTGGTTCCATTTCTTTAATTTGTTTTATTACTATTCTTTTAATTTATTTGATTGTCAATTTATTTTAAATCCGGTAAAGTATTTGGTTGTTGTTTTGTGTGTTTCTTGTAATGGATTTATAAAGATAAAAAGCTTCGGTTCAATTGAAAAATGTAGTTGTGGACGGTGGATGGTGGATGGTGGCGATGGTTCTTACCAATTCCAATCATTGATGGTTTTTAATTTGATGGTGATGGAGTTTTTGCTGCAAACTATAGTTACTCTCTAATGCATCAATATAGAGAATTGTCTCGATGACTTCTACTGGAGCAATAGACGAGAGTAGCAACCATTATCAATTGTTCTGAAGCGTGATGTGTTTAGATTATTATGAATTATTTCTATCGAGCTTCGACTATTCTAAAAGCAAAAAGTGGAGTTTTTATATGAAAATCTTAAGTCCTCTATAGGAAGATGTGCTGTTTAGTTTGATCTCTACTAGTGTATAACTTTTGTTTAGAATTCTTTAATAAAAGGCTAAATGGTTTAATAATACAATTTTAGCATTCAAAAGGAAGATTTTAGTTTTATTATTTTGTAAATACCAATTCTTCAGTCATTCAAGACTCTTAACAAATAGCTCTAAAAATTCAAAAAAATTAGTTTTTCAAAGTATTTTTATTTTATGAACAAAGAAAAATAAAATCCATAAAACATAGATTTTGTATAAAAAGGAAAATCACTTTTGTTTTTAGAAAACATTGCTATATTAAATATAAATAATTGATTAGATAATATTTTTATAGAGGAGGAACATATGCATAATTGATTTATATTTTATTAAATAAATCTATGTATTTTTTGAATAACTTATTATAGATTATAAATTTTTAGCTTCTATTTAAAAAAAAAATATACGTTTGATAATTTTAAGCACAAAAAAAAACACTAGAAGTTTAAAAATTCATTATATATTTCAAAAATAAATCAATTATATGAAAATTAAAATGAAATAAATTACCATTGAAAATCTAAAATCTACAAAAAACTATAAATTTAAAAATCAAATTTAAAACATAAAGATGAAAAGTGAAAATTTAAAATCTAAAATTAAAAATTGACTGTCAAAGAATAAAAGGGAAATTCTCTTAAATAACTATTTTTAAGTTTTTGTCGCCAAAATAACCCTCAAAAAAATGATCGAAATAGCCATTTTTATTTTGAAAATTTTAATATTTATTATTTATTTTTAAAAAAAATAAAATCACCCCCAAAAGTTCATCTCATAACTCTAAACTCTCTAAGTCTAGATTAATTCATCCTAAGGGTATAAGTGTATATTTATATTCTTAATAAAAAAAATTGGTCATTTTTCTCCCCAGGGGCTATATTTATGACAAAACATTTTGGGGTTTTTTCAAAAACAACCTAAAAATTCAAGTCAAATGCAAAACCAACCTCTTTTTTTTTTAGTTACTATTCATCATTGAATTTTCCATAATACCCATAAGTTTTTGAATTATTTACAAATTTGCCATTATTATTTATTTATTTATTAATTTTGAAAAATACAAAAAAAACAAATACACCCTAAACATTTCTTCTTAATTACAACTATGCCATCATCATCAATATTTTCAACCACCATTTTTGATCTCTTAAAGCTTTAGAATTGAATTTTCAACCACTTTTTTTCTCATTCTAAACAAGCAAATCTTCATTTCCTCTCATTTTCTCTACATTTCCATCTAAAAATCTCTCTTTTCATAATCATAAACTTCATAATTTCGTGTTTTTTCACTTGTGAATCGTCAAAAATATTTCATTTTGGTCAATATTGGAGTTTGGACGGTTGAAAAGGCTGGAAACGAGCTTCACACTGCAAAAATGTAACTATTTTTATGGTTTAAGTCGTTTCTCAGATCTGTGTCGCGATAGTAGACTGTTTTATATGTCTACGCCCTTATGTAGACATACAATGCAGTCTATTTGTCAACGCACAGGTCAGTTTTGCAATTGACTAAACGGATTTTTTTTTGTAACGTAGCCTTCCCCGACAGTCTACATCTTAACCTTTGACAACAAAAACAAAAAAGTACGTAGACCTACAAAGACGACTACGCAAAAGAGGTTAGTTTTGCATTTGAATGAACTTTTGAATTTTCATAAGTAGACTTCAACATAAGTCTACGAAGCGTAGACTTCAACATAAGTCTACGAAGAGGTCAGTTTTGCATTTGACCAAAATTTTGACTGCGTTGAAAAGGTTAGTTTTGTGTTTGACTAAAACTTTTTAAAAATATTTTGTTTTTTTTAATATGTAGACTTCATATGCAGTCTTCTCTTCCCGAAAAAAAAAATGTAGACTACCCGTGAAGTCTATTTTTTTATTTTGGTCAAATGCAAAACTGACTCGTCGGATTTGAGAGTAGACTTCTTTCGAAGTCTACAAATCTGTAGACGTTCATTTCAGTCTACCCCCTAAAAAGTCAAACATAGTCAATTGCAAATCTAACCTCATTCAAAAAAAATTAAAACATGTAGACTGTATATTTAGTCTACCTCTGAAAGTCAAATCGTGGAAAATTCTGGTCAATAGCGAAAACTAACCTTTTTGAAGTTGTAGACTGAAAACGAAGTCTGCTTAAATAAAATCACAACTTTTTTTCAACTATAAAAAGTAACCCGTAAAATGGTCAATTGCAAAAACTAACCCAAAAAGTAGACCTATCTGACCGTCTACGGATGTAAACTGAAAAGAAAGTCTACAGCGTTGTAGACTGAACATGGAGTCTATTTCGAAATTTACATTAAAAGTTAATTTGTGTACTATGCAATAAATGTTTTCACAATTTTTTCGTTTGAAACTGTGTAATAGTTAATCCTAATGGGTTTGAATGATTTTGGATAGAAAAACTGTTGTAATTATGAAAGTATAATACTTTTGATTTTGTTATATTGTTAGGAAACAATTGTAGACATATTAGTAAGTCTACATTAATTGTCACAGTGCAAACAACCAGGTCACATTCAAACTGTCTAAGTTAAACCAGTGTTGTCTTACTGCTTTGGATGTTGTCTTACTGCTTTGGATGTTGTCTTATGTATTATCTCTTATGTGTTGAATTGATCAATTGTATTATTGCTTTGGATGGTGTCTTATTGCTTTGGATGTTGTCTTATGTCTTATGTATTTAACTTATCAGCTGTATTGTCGCTTTGGATGTTGTCTTATTTGATGAACTTTTGTTGAAATCGTAGGTCTTAATTTTTCTATTACTTTGAGTTCTAATGTTACTTTCTGTCGTGCAGACCAACATGTTAGTCTTCTTGAACAAAAAGTAGACTTCTTTTTAAGTCTCTTATAAAGAAAGACTAATATGTAAATCTCTGGATTGTATTGGAATTGTAATTTTGGTCGAAAATGAATTAAAATTTCTGAAAGAAGAGTACTATACTGATACAAATGATGATATTTTGATATATAGTCGAGTACCAGACTTCTATAAAAGTCTTCTGTAAAAGAAGACTAATACTTCAGTCTGCAGCAAGCAAATTACATAAGTTTGTTACAACCATATGTCTGGTACAAAAGCCTGATACAACTGTTTGTTACTCACAGTTCTTGAGCTCCTCCCTAGAGTATACAACCTCGATAGGAAATCAGGTTTATCCATTTTGTAACATGCACCAAGAAGACACAAACAAAGAATTATATAAGTGCATTCTACACGAGAAGTCTACAATTTAAAATAAAGCCTACACGAGAAGTCTATAAATTCAAACATCAGTGTACTACAAATTCAAAACATCAGTTTACATGAGAAGTCTACAAATTCAAAATATTAGTTTACAAAATTCAAAATATCAGTCTACAAATTCAAAATATCAGTCTACAAATTCAAAATATCAGTCTACAAATTCAAAATTTCAGTCTACAAATTCGAAACTTCATACTACACTTCAAAATGAAGGAGACTCACCAGAAGCAGAGAAATGGATTAGAGAGGATGCAATGCTCGTTAGAGAAATGGATCTAAGACTGACCGACTCAGATCTGAATCAAAAGAAACTAAAAGGTTAGTAAACAAAGATGAGCTTGTTAGGTTATTAGTTAAACAAGAGATAGAGATGACACAAAGACGTACGTTGGAAAGATGAAGCACAGTCCCTTGCTGGTTAGGACAGAGAGATGAAGTAGAAGCCATGATACTGACCGGAAACAGAGATTTGGACGAGAAGCACTGTTCCTTAGAAGTCGCCGGCTCAGATCTGAAAAGAGAAAAAGGTAAAGGTGATCACTTTTTATCAACAGAGAGGTAAAAAGAGACATTTAACTTACCAGAGCAATGGAGGAGACAGAGACGAAGCGGATGGGAAACTGCGTGGATCGAGTTCGCCGGAAATCGCCTAGAGAGAGATACGGCGAAGATTAGTTTTATTTTTACCTGAAAAGCTTGAGAAATCGTATTTATATACTAGGTTAAATTGTGTGTAGACTGAAAAAAAGGTCTACATATATGTAGACTTTATAATATGTCTACGAACCCCTTAACCACAAATCTCAAACCGTAAATGTTTTATTTGATCATCAAATTATATTGGTTAAATTCGGTTAGATTAAATTGTGTGTAGACTGAAAAAAAGGTCTACATGTATGTAGACTTTATAATATGTCTACGAACCCCTTAACCACAAATCTCAAACCGTAAATGTTTTATTTGATCATCAAATTATATTGGTTAAATCCGGTTAGGTTAAATTGTGTGTAGACTGAAAAAAATGTCTACATATATGTAGACTTTATAATATGTCTACGAACCCCTTAACCACAAATCTCAAACCGTAAATGTTTTATTTGATCATCAAATTATATTGGTTAAATCCGGTTAGGTTAAATTGTGTGTAGACTGAAAAAAAAGTCTACATATATGTAGACTTTATAATATGTCTACGAACCCCTTAACCAAAAATCTCAAACCCTAAATGTTCCTTAAAAGTGTTTAATTATATAAAATTTTAGTTTTTTTACTTCATATTATCCATTATATTAATGATTAGTTAAAAATATTACAACAATTATTTTTATACATTTTTAAAATTAAATTATTAGATAAAATTATGATGTAGACTACATAACAAGTCTACCGAGTGAATAGACTTCGTACGAGGTCTACATTTATGTAGACTTCTTTCTGTTACGTGTAGACTAACAAAGGATATAAACGTAAAATACACTTCTGTTTTTTGTTTAGTCATAAGGGTTAAATAGTACTTTTATCACCCTTGTAGGTTGGTTTTGCATTTGATTGAAATTGGGGTACACTTTTAGGTTTAGATTGAAATTTTAGGTTGTTTTTAGCAAATCCCCCAAACATTTTTAGGACTATCCTAGATTATTTCTCTAAATAAAATTTAAGAACTACAAACTACATAAAATAATCATTTCATTAAGTTTAGGTTAATTTGGTTTTGACACTTGTAGTTGAATTTAACTGCATTTTTTTCTTTTTATTATTTTTGGTTAATTGCTGATAATATAATTAAATTATAATATTTTGGTTATCAAAGTAGATGCTCCTAGTTTATATAAGTTTGGTTTGAAAATTTTGGATGTAACTTTGGTACAAAAAAATCGATATAACTTATCGACATGAAGAAATTAAGAGAAGGCAAATGCTAAGAGAAAGGAAGCATTGGTCGATCAGCTTGAGTTGGGTGGAGACCGTTCGGTTTCACCTTCGACCAACCCTGACCAACTTAGCTTGGATGACAAGGAAAAGAAGAGAGCGACCAACTTATCTTCTAGAAGGCCAAAAAGAGATGTTGGGGTTCAGACAAAACAAAGTGACATGTTTGCCTAAGAGAATGTTATTTTTGTATTTAGAAGCAATCTTAGACATCCATTTCAAATGAAGCATTATCTAAGCCATTGAATCAGCCAAATGAAGAGTGGAACATATCTGCCATGGAGGTAGACCTAAGAGTTTGTTTCTCTCAGCCACACATTCAAAAATAGAGTTGTTGGAAAGAAAAAAAAACATTATATTTTCCTGATTCAGAAATAGAACTGTTAGAGAGAAAAAAAAAACTTTATTATCTAATTACTTTCTCTTTCCGTATGTATTTAAATATGTGTAGATGCAGAACAAAAGAAAAATGTATATGCAGAAATAAATGAGGAAGGAGAGTTAGGACACCATTAACCATAGCATTCCATTTGGGGTGTTTAATTTTTTTTTTTCTGTTTTAAAAAAAAAAAGATAAACCAATCGCGGACCGCCACGTGTCAGTTGAGCCCGCGAATAGTGCAAGCACCCAAACAAAATGAATGCCTATTTAGTCAATTTAGAGCATGATTAATGGAAGCTCTTAAAAGGGGCTCTTGCACTGTTCGCGGGCCCCACTGACATGTGGGGTCCATGAACAGTGCAAGAACCGCTTCTTAAAACTCCTAAATAAGAATCGTTTTTGGAGAGTTTCTTACACTGTTTGTGGGTCCCACTGCCACGTGGCGATCCGTAATTGGTTCATTTTTTTAATTTTTTTTTTAATTTTTTTTTTTAAAATAAAAGGAAAAAGAAAAAAAAATACAATAAAAAATAGAAACCCCTAGTGGGGTTCCTTGGATAATCATGCTCTTAGAATTTGGTTTTTGGGGGTGCTAGTGGACCCTACCCCATAAACAACCATGGTTACTCTCTCTTCTTCCCCATTTTCTTATACCTTTTACACACAACCAAACTTATCTTACTTAATCTCACTTATAGTTTCCCATAAACTCTCATTCTCAGCTATACTCTTCATAGTAGACCATTCTCTGATATTTTTTATTCTCACTGATCACAACCACACAAATTTCAACATGTTCATCATTCTCTTCATATACTCATCAAACTTAGTATAAATCAATATGATTCGTTGTTTGATAATATAAGTCTGTATGATTCAGTTATAAAAACAATTCTATTACTAAATCAATTAAATTTAAAATAGTTCGGTTTAAAACCGCATTGCTATATAAAACTATTGCCTAGTGGGAACATATAAGTCTTCTATTTCAAATGGAGTTAGTTCTGTATACGAGTTTATTCGGAAAATTTATATCTACACAATGATAGACTCACAAATCCGCTCTCTTTTCTAGGTTCAGCCACTCACAGTTTGGTTTAGCATTACACAATAAATTGTCCATTCTTATTAATAAAACTCTGGGAAACAAAACTATTAAAAATCACTAACACCACTAAATTATCATCTACCTAAAAGATGTATATAATTCATTACAACAACAAGAAGATAAAAAGAACCTTTTTTGTCAAGAAAGACAAATGTGAGTCTAGTTTCTATTAGTTCTTCAATGTTCTGATTGTGTAACAACCGTTTGATTGGAAACTTCACCAAACCGGCGATGATCATATCTTTGGTTTCTATCAAAATCACCAAAAGTAACACAACTCGCTGTTTGGTTATGCCCTCTTGTAACCTTAATCTTGACATGCTCCGGTAATCTCAGTCTATACTTATCTTCTTCCTCCGGTTTGTTTCTCACTATTGAATGTCCCGTCGAATGCGACCTCGAGAATTTATCCGGCAGAGTTTGTTCTTTTCTCGATCTTTCGTTGTTTACGCAAATGTTTTGTCCTGAAGACGACCAAGTATCAATTTGTGTTGTTGTCTGATCATCATCGTCACTGGTTTCTTGAATCACATCAATGATCATCTCATCCAAATTAGGCAGAACAATGCTGGTGTTTTCGGGCGGTGGAGGATCAAGATCATGGCGACAAACAGGACAAGTTTTGTGAGATTCGAACCAAAGATCAATGCACTCCTGGTGAAAAACATGGTAGCACGTGGTCAAGAGACGTAGCACGTGATCTCCATCGAATTCTAGTAGACAAATGGCGCATTCGAGGCCGTATTTCTCTTCCCGAAGATCTTTAACGGAAGAATAAGGAAAAGTAGGAAACGAGTTTATGATTCGAAGCTCTAGACCGGGATTAACCGGTGGAGCTTCTGGTGGCTGGAGTGGATTCTCGGTTGCTTCAGCGTCTCCTCCGTGGTGGAGACGCCAAGCTTGCATCATGGTGTCGAGGAAACACTTGCAGAAATAAAGTGTGAAGAAACCGATGAAGAAGAAAACGAGGAGTATTACAGTGAGGATCACCGTCAGAGGCGGTGTAATGTAGTTTTCTGATGGAGAATGTGGTGGCAAAGGTGAAGGAATTGTCGACATTACGGTGGCCGGAGACTGATTATCTCCGCCGTGAGATTTCTCATACACGAAAAAAAACAAGAGATGTGGTGTTTTTTATTGTTTTTGAGCGTGTGGAAAACGTTGCAAGTGTAGAAGTTGTGGTTACTAAAAATAGAAAGTGTGTTTTGAGTTTGGTCTTGGTTTGCTTAATACTATGCATTGAACGAGTCACCTGTGACATTTGCTTGACGTTAAGCCACTTTAGTCCTTAAAAATAGTATGTTTTGTTTTTTTTTTTGTTTTCTCTGGTTTCAAGGGTATAGTCGCTTGTTAAGTCACCCTCTAACCAAAAATAACAGGATTTTGTTTGCTGCCAAACACGTTTACACGTCATCTCTACTGGAACATGAAATTTACTATTTACATAATGTAAAAGTCCTTTTCAAAGATAAACAAACTGTAATTTAATGCATTTTTAGTGACCTACAGGATAATTTGAGATTATGTTGGATGGTTTGATTGATCGATGCGGTTTGGTATCAACACCAAAAAATGAAGACTCCAAATTACTACCGTCTTTACCACGTCATTTCGAAACCTATTGTTTGGAGTGGACATATCGGTTTAATTTTGGATTTGGTTTAATTTCGTTAATTTATGTTTTATAAAACTCAAACCAATCAAAACCAAAATAGCTTTGGTTGAAGTTTTGTTTAGTTTGTTTGGTTTGGTTTAGTTTGGTTTATTTTATTATAATTTGGTTTGGTTCGGTACAGTTCGATTTGCTTATTAAATATGTTGGTATTAGTTTTATTATAAAAATAATTAACGTACTAAAAAACTATTTGTATCTAACTTTGATTTTTATTGAACGTAAAAGAATTTACGTTAGATAATCTTACTTTTAGACAATAGGAATTGAAAAATTTACGAGACAAAACGGTGACAAAACTTTATATCGATTAATAGTTTTTATATTTTATTTTTGGTACAATCTTTAGGTATTACATATTAAGATTAGAACTAAAGAATATATATAAGAGTATTATTTGTATTATAACTTTAAAACATAGAAGTTAAGAAAAAAAACAAACTGTTAACTGAAAAAATTACAATATGTTAATATACATATATCTATAATTTATTACTAGATAAAAATATATTGGGTTATTGGTTTGGTTCGGTTTAAAAATAAATCAAACCATTCGGATTGAATAAAACATAAACTAGTTGGATCACGTAAAGAATATGATTTGGTTTAATTTGGTTTAATTTCGGTTGGATCGGTTTGGTTTGGTTTAGGTTTTTTGTCCACCCCTAACTATTGTTTTGGGCATGGTGAACAAAGACTCCAAATTACTACCGTCTCATCTTCCATTCATGTTTACATATCTCCATGTGACAATGAAATAACGACGCTATTCACAAGGATACTATTACTTTGGGGAAAGAAAAAGTACAAAATACTTAAGTAAAAAAGTAATCACTTATCGTTAGTTATTTTAGTATATCATTAACCAAGTCAAGTAGGTTGAGTGAAGCTGTTTCCGTTTTCCATGTTCGTAAATAAATTGATAGTTTTATTAGATAAGGTTACCTTTAACAATGTGAAACAAAAAGACAAAAATAAAATACCACATTTATTCATATACTTGACAAAGAAAACCTTATCTTATCTTATCAAACAAGAAAATTTGCCAATTGTAAGTTGTAACCATGGTGAATCAGATCTTCACGAATTGACAGACAAAACCAAAGATAAAGAAAATGTCATTTTGTGTGATTGTGATATTAATCATCCACAATTCACATATCAAAATCATTTTCCTGTGTGGCCAAGTACACTAGACATGGTATATGAACATGAACTGAATAATAAAAAATATTGTCGTACTGATAACTATACCACAACAATAAAGACATTAGCCTAATCCGAACTTCGGTCAAAGTCCGGTTTTAGTTCAGTTTTTTTTTCAATTTTAGGTGTTTTAGTTTATAAAAACTATATAACATATTAAAATTAATCTAAGAAAAATTACCAATAATAGCAGAAGTTAAGTATCATTTTGCAAAAATACATATTATCAAAAATATATTAACATTTGGGTTTACACTTAGTGATTATTGTTTAGGGTTTAGTGTTAAAGGGGTGGGGTTGAGTTTCTAATTTTTTTATAAATATTTAGAAAAATTAATTAAGTCTATTTTCATCAAAAAAACTTAAGGTATTTTTGAAAATAGTCATTCATTAAAGGTAAATTTGCAAAGAGATATTAAACTTATGGTATTAATAAATTTTCCCTTAATCTAATTTGGTTTGGTTTGTTCTATATACTATAATTTTCGGTTTATTTAAAAGCATCTTGAAAGTTCTGAAATCTATGGTTGATGTCTCACAACTCTATCCTTGACTTTCTTAGTCCATTTTATATCAAAAATTCTAAATATACATATCTCTTATAACATTTTGGCAACTTTTGTTTATATAATTAAAAATTGAATTTATTAAACAAGACTCTAATTTTAAAATAGATATTTACGTTTTCTTTAATTATTTATTTCTTTAATTATTAAAATAACTAGTTGAATTAAAAATATTGTAATTTCATAAAATAAAGTAATAAAATTTAATAATATTTAATATTATTAAATAACTAATTTTTAGCAAAAATAAAAAAATTACATAAAGAGTAAAAAAATCCTCAAATTAATGCCTTAAATACTAAGATCGTATCAATAAAATAAATTATATATGTTATCAGTTATATTATATAATTTACATATAACTATAATACTATATTTTAATGAATCAGTTTATTCGGTTTATTTAGTTTGATTGGTTTATACCAAACTTAGTATACTCAGTTTCTTAAAAATAAC
The DNA here is from genome assembly GCA_905132885.1 of Moricandia moricandioides. NCBI lineage: Eukaryota > Viridiplantae > Streptophyta > Magnoliopsida > Brassicales > Brassicaceae > Moricandia > Moricandia moricandioides. The sequence goes on from CAJHQQ010001604.1 coordinate 63,880, forward strand.
ATTCATTCGGTGCAGTTTTAATTGGTTCGTTTTTATTGGATTGAAGGCGTCTATGTCAAATCAATCTTTGATAAAGAGATTTTAACTCCCTACATGTTAGAAAACACTATGAAGATAACTAGTGAAAGCTTAGTCATACGACTATGTATAGATGGGGATAGTGACTTATGCTGTTCTATATACTTATGTTATACTAATACTGGTGCTATCTCTCAATTATTATATACTTCATCAAATCGTTAATCAAATTTTATTGTTATATATCGTGACAAAACCAAAAAAATGCATGCTACAAACAAACGATTTGTCTTTATCAACACCATCGTTGAGTTGCCACAATATATTATTGACATGACATCAAAATACAAAACAGGGTAAGAGGTTTTTTTTCTTGGACATGAACAGGATAAATAAGAGGTTAAAGAGTTTCGATACACATGTTCTTATGATTCTGGCACGCTAATGGTATTCGAATAAAGTTGAAATACAATGGTAAGGGTGGTTTTGTACTTCTGTGTGCACAAATCTATCAAAGAGTAAAATATCCTACACTCTCCTAAGTACGAAGAACCCGTACAGCCTCACCGGGTCCCACAATGAACTCCACGTGTCATAAATAGAGAAGTCAATCTCTTGGCCCTTTACGTGCAAACCCTTCACATGTCGTAGCTGATCATCACATCGGACGGCTGATAGAAAACCAACTTTAAGTCCATTACACGAAACAGATGACGTGGCGAGAAACTGGCGCGAGATTGGAAAATAAAAAAGTCAGAAGATCCAACGGTGGATATGAAAGAAAAGTCAGATGATTAAAGAATCTATAAATAGCAAGAAACGGATTAGTTAATCTCACCACACTCGGGGAAGATAATCGAATTGAAGATTCGTGATGAAATCATCTCTTTTGATGCGAACCGGTTCGATGCCGGTTCAAAACCGGTTTATTCCGTCGCGGAAAGGCACGACAATCTCCCGACACAACTCCGTCGAATCGTTATCTACTCACGCCGATAGATTCCCCGGCGGAAAGATCTCGATCGACGCCAAGTCCACGGCGGGGATGCGGAGGGTGTTATCGGAAAGCGACGTGATCAGATCCGATAGAATGTCGAAGAGCGTCGGGTCAAAGCCTTCGCCGGCGAGGATCCCGGAGGACGAGGAGGAAGGATTCTCCGGTGGCGGTGGATCTGGTTTTAGCGGCGGAGACGGAAGCAGAGGAGACGGGTACTACGACGATAGGAGCAAGATCGGTGATTATTATCGAGAGATGTTGAAAGCGAATCCAGACAACTCGCTTCTTCTGATGAACTACGGCAAGTTCTTGTACGAGGTAAGTATCGATCGTGTCTCTTTAAAGGTTTTGACTTTATGAACTTGGGGTTGAAGTTAGGTTATAAAGTTTGGATTTTGATTAGGTGGAGAAAGATTCAGAGAGAGCTGAAGAGTACTACGGGAGAGCTATACTTGCTAATCCAGGTGATGGTGAAGCCTTGTCAATGTATGGGAAGTTGATATGGGAGACGAAGAGAGATGAGAAGAGAGCTCAGTGTTACTTTGAACAAGCTGTTAATGCTTCTCCTAATGATTGGTATGTTAATGTTGTATAGTGTTTGGATTCTTTGATGAGTTTTTCAGAAGGTAAGAGGTTTGGGTTGTGACTTTGCAGTATGGTTTTGGGATCATACGCACATTTCATGTGGGAAGCAGCAGAGGATGATGATGAAGAAGAAGAAGAAGAAGAAGAAGAATTGATGGGTGCTGCATCACCAGCTATGGTTTCTGTGGTTTAAGACTTAACACGAAGAAGAGTAATGACTATGTATCATTGTCAACACCTTTGGTGTGTTTACTGAATTTTCTAACTCTTTTGTAATAGTAACCTGAAGAGCAATAAACACATGTGACATAAAACGGATGTAATGATATGTAAGATATAATAAAATGGCTTATGTAAAGCTTTTGTATTGAAGGTTAGATGTTTTTTGGTAGAAAGATTATTTGAAACTTTTAGGTAGATCATTCTTTGATTATAGGAGGAAAGAAAAAGAGAAGTCTTGATGCTCATCACAATCAAAAGAAACTAAGAAACAAACTAAAAAGATGAACTGAAACCTACTTAACATCTCTGTCTCTCTCTCATGTCTCTCTCTCTATTTATCTAAAACAAAAGCTGAAGCAAAGAGAAAGTAGGAAGCAGAAGATGATGAGAGAGTAAGAAAACTCAATCTAACTTATGGATAATTCTGATGGAGAGATGTGTAAACGGAACAGAGAAGCAAACCAATGAACCATCTCTGTTTATTGAGGATTGTGGCCAGGCCAAAGGTGAGGATGGTACATCTGCTGCATAGGCATTTGGTGAAGTGGTTGTGGCGGAGAGTTTCCAAATAGTCCATGATGATTGTTGTTGTTGTTGTTACCACGGTGTAACGGAGAGTTACTTTCGTTTTCCTCTGATGACTCACTTGAATGTTGCTGTCCCTGAGACCGAGGGCTTCCTGGTCCACCACCACCACCAAAGTTCAACATATTGGCTGGTGCTGAAGCTGGCTCGGGAGTATTCTGAACACGCGCTGCGCTTTGCTTCGGTTTCTTCACTTCTGGTACAAAGCTTCCAACAACTACCTATATACAAACCCGAATCAAAGTCAGCATCTTGAAAATTCTGTGAATTCACTAGAGTATAAACGTTTGAGAAATGAAGAAACCTGGACTTGTGATCCAGCTACAAGCATTCCAGCAACACAACCACCCACAACCTGACCATCTGGTCTAGCCAGAGATACACTCAAGTTGCCAGTTTTGGTCACAGTACCATTACTCTCAGTATTCAAGAAAGAGCCTGACATAGAAATGATCTCATATGGTCCCTGCAAAATACAACACACAACAAAAAACTACTCAACACAAGATCACATAGACAATCACAAGACTCAAATCAAACAATTAGGATTGTTAGCACAAGGACATGAAATGTCATACCTCACACTTAACAACTCCATTAGGATTGCTAGATTGGCGAAACATCACACTAGATACAGCTCCTGTAGCTGAGAGAATACAGATCGCCCGTGGTCCTTGATGCGTAAACGCCACTACCTTCATAGCTATGTCCTGAACATAAACAGAAGATCATAAAGTTTAACCAGAAGGAAACACATCAACAAAACTTAGACAAAATCAAGATTAAAGCTTTACTACATTACCTCTCCAGTTTTAACCTCAATGACATGAGGTGTAAACCCTACACCTCCTGTTCCTCCTGCTCACACACAGACAAAACCCATAACTGTAAACAGTGATCTTGATTTGATCAAAGCAGAGAAAGATAGATCCGAGTTTCAGACAGTACCTAAAGCATCGAGCTGCTTCTTACCGGAGCCAGGAGGACGACCTCTGTTCCGTTTAGCAGGTGGATCAGAAGAGTTAGCACCACCACCACCACCTCCACCGCTATCTCCACCACCACCATCCCCACCACCGCCGTAGGAATTAGAAGCAGAAGGAAGAGGCGACGTAGGAGCCAAAGCAAGACCAATGTTGCCATCAGGAGCATACTTCCTAGGCCTCCCTCGTTTCTTCTTCACCTGCTGCTGCTGCTGCTGTGGCTCGATCCCGAACCGCATCGACTGCTGCTGAGTCCCAACAGAGGAAGGCGATCCTTCGAATCCGAGAGACTCAAGCGTCTTCTGATCCATCTGTTGCTGAGGCTGAGGATGGTGGTGTTGATGATGCTGAAGGTGAGGATGATGTTGTTGAGGAGGCTGGAGAGAGCCGAAAGGTAAGCGGTGGTGCATCGCCTGAGATGTGGAGGTGGGACCCATTAACGAGGCGGCGTTAGGGTTGCGATTGAAGGAACCCATTAGCATCCCAGGCGGTGGTTGTAGCTGCTGCTGCTGCTGCTGCTGTTGCTGGTGGTGGAGTTCTCTAGAATCCATCGAAAGAGTAAAGGAAGAAACTTTCTGTGGGGGAAAGAGGTTTTGTTAAATTTAGAGTGGTTTTCTCGGAGACCCAGTTTTCTGTTTCGCGAATGCCGAGAAAATAGACGAGAAAGTGCAGGTTTTTGAGTTTTATGCGAAAGCGTGTGAGCTAGCTAACAATAACAACTCTCTCTCTCTCTCTTCAGTGATCTCTGTAGAGAGAGAAATGATGATGTGTGGAGTATTTTATTTGGTGTTGGTTTAGTTATACATAAATCAAATTAAAGAAACAAATCTTCGGTTTAGGGTGGGTTCTTTTTTTTTAAGTTTTAAGTCAAAGCAATCTTATTTTTTCACTTTTCAGGGGATTTTTGTTTTGTTTCCCTTTTCTATTTTTTAAATTTTAGGCAATTAAATCTTAAACATATAATTTAGTTAGGATTTGGTTTGTGAATGTGAAGGAGAAGATTTAGGGAGGAAGTAAAGAGTTTGTCTTTAATGATGATGTTCAGTCCAGTCCATTTACACTTTTTGTAGTTGTAATGTACTCTTTGGATTTGGTGTCCTCCTTTAACTCTTTTTTTATTTTGTAAAAAGTGTATTTTAATTTATTTTGATTTTTTTCACATAATTTGCAATGTTGCATTAAATGAACCGAGTTTGGTAGTGGAAGAGAAAACTAAATCGGAATGAGGCATTGAAGTTGAATGTTAGGAGGGTTGGTGACTTTCTACCCAAGCGATAACTGAGAAGAAAATTACAAAAACATACTATATAATTTCTTTTAAATAGAAGCAAATGCACATGAATTAATAAGAGAATCTAATAAAATCATGTGAACTGTATAGATTTTGGTTTGACTGTGTTCTGGAAATCCAAATAAACATGGGTTTGTACTTTGTTGTGTCAGATTTTTCTTAAGTATATACTTTCATCAGATCTTAAAAAACAATCACTACTTTGAAAATGACATCAGCTTACTTTGACAATCTTGTCCTTCTCTTGCCTCATCATTTGAAGAAAAATGGAATACTGAGAAGAAGAAATTTTTTTATATACTATATATTTCCAAATTAATTTGACATACATAACTTACTAATTTTTATGAGATGCTTACACCATTTTTTAAATGCTATGCAACATTAAAATATAGATAGACCCACTGGAATGTAATACTATTTGTTGACTCCCAATGTGTATTTTCAGCTGAGAACACACAAAGATCCAATTTTATTTTCTGTAAATGAACAAAAGTGTAACTTTCAACATCTGATTTAATATGAACAAGCTTTGGTTATATCCACTTTTTTCCTACCCATGCCCTATCACGAGATTATTTGAATTCACCGGCTAAGTTTTTGTATCGATTTCACAAAATGAAACGGGTTTCTTAATTAAAAGGGACAAAAGTGACGTGTAATTGGTTTTGGGATACTCAATGAGAAAGCACAACACTTTTTTGGTCTAGCTAGCGGCTAAAGTGATCGACTTTACCAGACCAACAAGCACCAAAAAAAAGCAGCTGTTTAAAGTGTAAGCCATGCGCGTTACATTAAGAAACCAGACACGTAAACCAGATTATACTGTGAAAATTGGTAGTTGAAAATAGAAAAGGTGATGAGACAGCTAACGAATTACACTAGAGTCAGCAAACTTTTCTCAGCTTAAAGATTGGTAGATCGCGTAGTAGTTAGTAGATATTGTTATAGTTGGTAATAAGATTAGACCCGTGCTTGGTAGCAAAACAGAACAAGATGAATGACATTTGAATCCGCAACGATGTGGCATTATCAAGCTTGATTGTTTTAAGAGAAATTTGATGGAAAAAAGTTTCTTAGCTACACGACGTTTACCGTAATATGATGGAAACCATCCCATGTAACAAAATGTGTCAAAAACTACACCATGTTTATGTTAATCCATGCTACATGTACAAACTTTAAATTAATATGGTGCCAACATCACAAGCGGATTTAATTGATTCTAATCAAAATTAATGAGGTCAAATTGTGATTTATAAACTTAACCCACAATAAGAAAACCCGACCCGACCTAAACTACAGACCCGATCCGACCTAAAATACAGACCCGACCCAAATCGATTAAACCTTATATTTTTAGGGTTCATATTGGACAATAGAATTGGGGATTTTACAGATAGAGAGAGAGAGAAGAGATAGAGAAAGCGAGAGAAGAAAAGCATAAGAGATTAGGAGAGAGAGAGAGAGCCGAAGAAGTAGAGATCGAGAGAGAGACAAAGAGAGGGAAAATGTAAAAGGAATCACATTATCGAGTAGAGATCGAGAGACAATCATACTGGGAGTTATTGTACTGGGAGACAATCATACTCTCTCCGAGTACAATAACTCCCAGTATGATTGTCTCTCGATCTCTACTTCGATAATGTGATTCCTTTTACATTTTCCCTCTCTTTGTCTCTCTCTCGATCTCTACTTCTTCGGCTCTCTCTCTCTCTCCTAATCTCTTATGCTTTTCTTCTCTCGCTTTCTCTATCTCTTCTCTCTCTCTCTATCTGTAAAATCCCCAATTCTATTGTCCAATATGAACCCTAAAAATATAAGGTTTAATCGATTTGGGTCGGGTCTGTATTTTAGGTCGGATCGGGTCAGTAGTTTAGGTCGGGTGGGGTTTTCTTATTGTGGGTTAAGTTTATAAATCACAATTTGACCCCATTAATTTTGATTAGAATCAATTAAATCCGCTTGTGATGTTGGCACCATATTAATTTAAAGTTTGTACATGTAGCATGGATTAACATAAACATGGTGTAGTTTTTGACACATTTTGTTACATGGGATGGTTTCCACCATATTACGGTAAACTTCGTGTAGCTAAGAAACTTTTTTCCAAATTTGATCTTAAACACACAAAAACGATAATTTAGCATATGTCAATTACAGTTTAATGATTATAGTATATCTTATACAATATATATTAATTGTCATTTCATCATTATATTTAGATATCTGTAGTATTATTTTTTTCTTTATTAAAATCATGTTTTTCCCTTTTAATTTTAATAGCCTTCAGTTTTTTTAAACAGTTATTTAATTTATATTTTGCACATGAAAGACATAGATTATTTTTACATAAAACATGTTTAAAAATGAAATATACAATCATTTTTATTAAAAAAATTTACTATGATGAAAATTTTAAATTCTTTTATATTATGACGCAGACTCACGCACTATTAAATAAAAACTAGCCACTTTTTATGATAGAATGTCATAGATGCCATTCATGCTCTATTCAGTAACTTTTTTCTTCTCGTATGTATATCTCACAAATCTACTTTTGTTTTATAATTGCAAGACAGAAACTAATAAATAATCACATGCATATGTGGCTTACCAATTACCATTCATCAAGTCACACTTGAACACAGATGCTTGGAATAGAATCTTCATGAAAATTTCCATCAATGTAATGATTTGAATACACCAAGGGCGTAGATACAATTCAAACAAATATTAGAGCATTTTCAGTGAAGATTTTTCGCTGAGTTTCTCAAGACTAAAAAGATAAAAATAATAATAAGAAATTTGCATGAAAAATTGAAATACTTTTCTCAAATAAAAAACTTTGGCTTTATTTAAATGATTTATATAATCTTTATATTTTTTAAATTTTAGTTGTATAATTAGACCATGCTAAAATTAGTGCTATTATATTGGGAAAAAAAATACTCATATGAGTTCTTACCAATAATGATGTTGTAAGTCAGGTGCTTATATTAACAGAACAACACACTAATTGGAATCACAAGTGAAACAATTGGAAACGACGATGAAAGGAGCAAGCAACGAAAAAAAGTAGGCGGGTGGACTTTTATTAATGGGCTGGATTGCCATATATTCAGGCCTAATAGCGATCCATAAGTAAATCTTGTGCTAAAAAAACATTTACCGCGCAGTTAAAAGTAGAAAAAGGCGATGAGGAAGAAGAAAGAAGATCCAGACAGAACCCTTTTAGATACTGTTCTGAAGATTGTCTGATTCCGACCTAATCAAAGAAGCTGTTAAGAAGTTGAAAACCGTTTCCGGTTGCAATCCTGGTAGGTTGTTAATGGGTTTCTTAAAGAAGCTCGCGGGTGTGTTTGGATTTGGGCAAGAAGCTGTGAAAATTGAGGAAGAAGACGATACAGTCAACGATTCCGGTGACGGAGATAACCGACAGGAGAATAATCAACCGAGGTTTCGTGAAACTGGACTACCCAGGAAAGGATTTGGAGTTCCGGTTCAAGTCGCTGTCGAAAGGTCTCAACTTGGTCCTGTTCTTCAGCCTTGCTCCGCCGGAGACGGTGGTATTCAGGTTTTTTTTTTCATTTTTTTCGATTATTGAGCTTACTGGTTGATTTGCTTTTAATGAAAGTCTGGAACTTGATTTATGATCATAGATCATCATTTCTTAGTTTGGTTTACAAAAATTGATTTAGACTCCTCTTCGGGTGTGTCTTTACCTCAGTTGCTTTAAGCTTAGAACCCAAAGTGTTGAACTATGTTTCCTTATGGTAGAGAGTTCATTTTCATTTGTGAGTGAAACCAATAAGAATCCTAACAGTTAGATGCAGACTAGCATTGAAGACAATATGTAGAAAGCAAGTTCTTTTCTGTGACTGGATAGGTAGTGTAGTTCTCTTAGGTAAGACTTACCTGCTTCTTGTATATTTTTTCCTTTTTTTGCCTACACTATGTTATAGTTTTCTCTTGTTTTTGAGTCAGGGACTAAGGTGGTACACAAAACGTCTAAGGGTTGATGAAGATGGAGATGTGGCAGAAGAGTTTTTGGAAGAGGGAGACAAACCGACAAACGCAGAAGATGATCATAACTTTGATAAGACAATGCCAAGACTTGAGGCGAAACGCAAAACAAAACCTGCAAAAGTAAGAAGACTGGTTGTGTCTTCTGATGGTAAACTCCAGCAATGCATTGAATATCAAGGAAGATTGCTTATTGTATGAGTTGATTTGAAAGAAGACTGGTTTTTATAATTAGAGACAAAACATAATTTGATTTTGGGGGCTTAGTATTGCAACTATTGAACTTTGTAATATGTATACCAGTTCTTCTTTGTGGGTTTATACATGTGATTAGAACAACCCGTATCCACTCCATGTAGCTAGACATCAAACCGGAATTAGTTTGTGGTATTTATGTGGAAACTGGGTTAAAAATAATTCTATTAAAAAGGGCCCAACCGGGTTCGAACCGGTGACCTATTGATCTGCAGTCAATTGCTCTACCACTGAGCTATGGACCCTTGTTAACAATTCTCTACACTATCTAAGTACATTAACAATACCATTTTTAAGGTAAGAGTAAAGTATTATATGTGGCTGTCCATATTGGATTTTTTCTACATCTGAACTGAACCTCATGCATACTAGGCTTCCGATTCATATTTTCTGTGATGAACAAAAAAAAAGACTGAATCTCATGCATACATTTTACAAAATTTAAAACCATTAGCATTGGAAGTTTTTAGTGGAATTACTCTTCAATTAAAAAAAAGACGAGATAGAAAAGAATGAATTTCTTAGTGAGAAACTTTTATAAATCATTAAGAGCATCATTATTATTCAGAATCTCAGTTGACTATTTCTATAATGGTGTATTAAAACATTTCATCCACTTGTTGTTAGTTAATAGTTTCTCAAAAGAATATGAACCTTGATGTGAGAGACGATTCTGTCTATGTTTCTTACCTTTCATTATTTTTTTGTTTGAAAAATCACTGAAAGACCATATGGCCTAGAACTCTATGTCATATATTTCTTGTTTAATGGTGTACTTTATTTAAAATAAATTTATATTTTAAAGAAATTGGTGAGTCTCTTACCTTCAACTCTTTAATGATGCCCTATGAATCTTTCAAAATTAGGGAATCATTAATCATAATAGGAAAATTTGATGTGACGTAAAAGATAACAATCTCTTAAAAGTGATCGATTCATGAATAAAAATGCAACAATTGTAACAGCTCTCCTCGTACAATGCATCTCGGGAGAAAAATGCAAACCTTTAGGCTTTCATACATCTTTTAACAAATTGCTGCGTCACATTTGCCCCTTTTCTACATATTAAGTTTTGAATCTGTTTTTTTTTTACCTTTTCCAAATTCCCTTTCTAAAATTTCAAAAACTATGTACCTGCATAATTTTTACAAAATGGTTTGCTTATGCAAGTGATTGTTACTTACCACTTCCAAAGGTAGTTAAAGGTTATAAGTTTGGTCCAATTAATTAATGATTGGGAAGATGTCATTCTCTTTGCATATATTTCGGAACATAAAAATAAGACTATCATACAATCATCTAAAGTTACACAAATTAGTAATTTAAAATAGTTATTCCACAGCATACAATAGATACATTAGTAATACAGAAACCAAAATCAAAAGCAACTATTAATTATTCTCACAAATAAAATGCAAGGGACTCCAGCTCCAACTTTATGACAACTCTTTCTTCCAGGACTCCAACGTTAAAAGGCGTTTCTGTTCAGAAGAGAATCCCACACATTTTCTTCTACCTAGAAAAGTGAACCGGTTTGGTCGTATTCATAATTTGGCCAAGAACCAGTTTGCATTAATTGGTCAATGTAGTGATCATCAACGTTCAAATAAGAAGAACTCTCGGGAAGTCCCACGTGGTGGTTGGCGGCATTGATTGGAAAATGATAGTTGGGTAACTCAGAAGCACCATTCTGAATTTGAGGATAATCCTATATTTGAATATCACGAAACCAAATGAGAGCACTATTTGTATATACTTGTATATACTACAATACAAGGTCTGGTACAGCCGGATAAAATATTGTCCATTATTCATAAAATTTAAAGTTATTATATTCATGTTACATGACTTCTAAGTTATCAACTTTTTATTAAAATTAATCTGAAAATGTATGCTAAATTTCAGGTACGGCCATGTGTATATAAAAGCTATTTTGGTGTAGAAAGATACTAGTAGGTATGGTTTCCTAAATTTTAGATACGGCCATGTGTTTTGGTGTAGATACTAGCAGGTACCTTGGAGGAATCAAGGATGAAATCTGCAGGAGATAGCCACATGCTAGAAGATGTGTTCTTAGTAGAACAAGGCTCGAATGATTGAAACTGTTTCGTTTCATCGCGACATGGAGAAGTCGCAAGGCTAGAGCAACCAGAGCCATTAGCTTGTTCCTTTTTATTTTTCAATGTTTTAGTCTTAAGTTGGCTTTTCTTGACTACACGACATAACGCGAAAGCTCCCTGAAATTCAAACATGTATATTTGGTTTCTTAGGCATATTTTTCCATAAATCAAAATATATTTATACGTTATGTAATTGGATGAACAAAATTATTATTTTCTTACCTTGATATTTGGTGGTTTTTGAGAAAGATCGTCATCGTTTAGACGATATTCATGCATAAACCAGTTAGTTCTAGCACCTAAAGGGGCACGACCTTCATAGAAAACTAGTGTTTTCCGGTACCCGGTTATAACACCCGACGATTTACAAGTAATTTTCCGGTCTTTACCAGTCGGTTTCCAGTAACCGGCTTTTGTAGCCCTATTGGTTCGTAAACCGTTTGGATACTTTTTGTCCCTTGGACAGAAAAAGAACCATTCCATGTCCCTATTAGGAAGGAAAGATTTATCTAAAAAACACAAACACAATTTTTTTTCAAAAAATAAGAGTTAATAACATTATAATTGAATAGAATTTGTGAATAATATTTAACTTAAGCATGATCAAATTACCTGGTAACTCCCAAGGATCGAATTTGTATAAATCGATAACAGGAATGACTTCAAGCTCGATCTCGAGACCTTCTACTTTTCTACTTAAGTAATAGCCTATGAGCTCTTGATCTGTCGGATGGAATCTAAATCCTGGAGGTAAACATGAACTTCCCATTTGCATAATTCACACTTGTTGCTTGCCACACAAGATAGTTGTAGGGATCAAAATCTACTAAATAGAAAATAGAAACTTTTTTGACACTTGATTTTTCTTTTTGTGACTACTAGTAACTCACGTTGTTTGCATTCTTTTTGTGATATCGAAAAGCAACCGCATGATTACAAAAAGATCAAACCGAAATTAACCGAAATTCCCCTTCTTAATATGTAACTAGTAGAGAGAAAGAATAACACACAAAAGTAAGGTTAAAATTGAAAAATAGCGTAAGTGGTAAATTGGAGTTTGAATTTGAGAGAAGAGGTAATTGCTACGGGTCAAAGACTCTGAGTGAAAGAAAGGGTGATATGACTTTATATTGGAGATTAGCTGTATAAGAAATTAAAAGTGATTAGCGAGTAATTAGTTTAGGAGAATGATTAAGGGAAAGTGGGGAGTATTGAATGGTTGTGGAGCAATGAATATATATATATAGGACAATGTTTTGAACTATGGGGCAAATTAAATAAGAAAGGAATGTGAGTAACTATATCGTATTATATTATAATGCTATGGAAAATTCAGAAGAAAGATAACAAGACACTCACCGAAAGGACATGAAGACATTGCTTGTGTTAAGAGTTCCAAAACTTTCAATAGAAGTTGGACCCACCTGGTCTCAAAAGCTATAACACTAATTTGTACACCATAGTTCAGCTATAACACTAGTTCACACACCACAGTTCAGCTATAACACTAGTTCACACACCACTGTTCAGCTATAAACCTATTCCCTATTATTTTTTTTTGTCTACTGGGCCACAACGGGTCGGCCCAGTTAGCCCATTAGCCTCACCGTTGGAGGCGGGGGTCGAACCCCAGATGCCAGAGAGTTTGCTGTGGTACACAGACCACTCGACTAGATGCTCCCGGCAACCTATTCCCTATTATACAACCTATCTTTATTTAAAAGCTTATTTATTCACTTTTCAACTATACAAGGTTCCAATTTTACTGAATAATAAGTGTGTTCTTATGTCAATATTACTAGGTGTTTTCATGCACCAATTGCAGAAATAATTTTTTAAAAATTTAACTCATATTTCAAAATAAAATTTTGTAATTTTGTAATTTTATTATTTGCTTACAATTAATTTAATTATATGCAAAATTTAATATAAACTAAATAATTTTTATTTTTAATAATTTTTATATATAGATATTTAAAATTATAATTTTGGAAAGATTTTATCTATTTGTTTTGCTAAAAAATATTAAATAAAATTCTAAAATTAAAAGAAAAATTTGTTAGCTATATAATAATCAAAACATAAAACTAAATAATATTTTTAAAATTTGTAGATATTAAAGAGAAACTAATAGTAATGAGATTAGAAAATTACAATTTTTTAGAAAACTGCATAAATTTTTGAAGATTTTTTTACTAATAAAAATTATAAATAATAAAAATATAATTAAATAATATTTTTAAAATGTTAAAATATTATTATATTTTTATTTATATTATTATATTGTTTATTTTATAATAGTGATTCATGAGTTATTATCATATTTTAAAAAAAAAACTTACCAAAAAAATAAACTAACATTTAATGTAAAAGTCCATGTCACAATTAACTTTAATCCATGTCATTTAACAATTGAAGTTAATAAATGATTAATTATGTCTTGTAATTTTATTTCATTTTTTATATCAGTGATAACCCATATATTTACATCTTTATGTTTTTAAAACGTAATTCATTTATTTTTATCAATTAAATAATCAATTTAAACCACTTTAAATGATTGATCCAAGTTTAAAATCTGATTATATTTTTAGTAATCTACAAAGCTTTGTTCTTTTACTGAGTTGCGATGACTTAACATAAATTATGTTCATTCCAAATATTTTATCTATGTATAAATATATATATATATATACACTAAGTTATCACCGTTATCTATTTGTTGGTTTCCTTCAATACATAATATGAAAATGGTCTTTCTATAAAGATGCTAATGTTCGAGTTTTTCGACCTACTCTAACAGAACAAAGTTATAAAGTTTACAATTTTAGTCTGAGTCCAATATATATCACATAACTTGGGTCATCATAATATGTTCTGATGGATTTTTATTGTAGCCGAAACAATTTCGTCCACGCCAGCATGAGTAAGACAAAGTCGCTTTCAACTTTTAAGACAGGGATAACGAAACTTTGACGAAATCAATTTAGTTATTGCTTTCTCTCAAATTTTATTCATTGCTTGTTTGATTTTTTTACAAATTACACTGAAGTTTTCACTTTCAGAGATATCATGAATGGTAGTAAAGTCAAACCATTATCTCAAATTCATTAAGAGAATCCCATTAAAAATGTCCAACCAATATGATCTCAAGTTATTTTCAAATATATATATATATATATATATATATATATATGATCTCAAATTACACATATTCGATATAGTTTCTCTTCAGTCATTGTTTGGTCAACTTCAAATTATTATGAGAATTTTTTTAATTTTTGTTCTACTTGCAGAAATCAAATTTGCAAAAAAAAAAAAAAAAGATGGTTTCTTGTGCCAACTTAAAAGTTTATCTGAAGCGTGGTGTTCGTTTGGTATTGAATGCAGTGCTATGTTTATGGAGTTGAAGCTTATAAAAAATGTTTTAGCAAAAGAAATAAAAAAGTGGTTGAGATATTGAATTTTTAGAAAAAGATGGAAATTTCCAAGACATGGATTGTAAATTGTATAGTGAGAGACTATTTCAGTTTCGGTTGTTAGTGAAGAAATAAGTTTTTCAAATGGACTGTTGGTTTTGTCAATTGGAAAAAAACTATGATTAAAGAACATAAGTATACATGTTTGATAGATGAACTTTGAAGTAGAAATGAAAATTAATATTTACTTTAGTATTATTGAATAACTATTGTGTTTGTGTTTAAGATGTAAAATTATAGTTTAAAGTTTAGTTCCCATTTGTGTAACACCTTACAGCTAAAACTAAAAGATACAGAAAAATACTCGAAAGGAAAGAAGTAATGACTTCGCGAGATGGAAGTGTGAATTGATTCTACGATTCTATAGTTTTTGTTTCTTTGTTTCTAGTATGATATTTGATTAAAAATAAAAATAATAAAAACACAATGATTGTTGGCTTGATTTTTATTAATTAATATTTGATTTTTACCCTCTTTTATTATATTACAAAATATGTAGAAGGTGATTTAATTCTATGATTGTACTATTTTTATTTGCACACGGATTAAGAAAATAATTAATTTTGCATATTTTCTATGTAAAAACACAATTAACTATACACATAATCATATTTTAATCAATAGAAAAATAAATTGCAACATAAAAAATAAAAAAAGTTGCATCGAAAAACGAAAATTACATTTATTTTATTAAATTTTTTTTTCAAAAACGACACTTAATATGAAATTGAGGGGTTATAATTTATATTTTCCTTTTTAGTACAATGTTTGACTAAAAACAAAAAGAATAAAAAACAGTAACGTCTTGCGGGTATCAGCTAACATTTACCTACTTCCAACTAACTGAAGTAGCTTATAACTTACCAGCCCGGAAATCAATATTTGAGGAGTTTGTTTCCACTCCACGATGGACTCTGACTTTTGTGTTAAATTAGTGAACTCTAATGAATGCAAAACTTTTATCATATTTCTTTTATATTAACATTGTAGGTAAAATTATTTATAGAATAAATCAAACTAATTTTTACGGAGAAATGCAGTTCACGAATATTATTTTTTTTTAAAGTAAAAACTTATATGTGTAGATATCCACAAACAATAATACTATTTACCAGATCAAACCTGAAACGTCTTGATATCTCAAGTTCATCTCTTTACCATTCAAACACAAAGTTTCAGACGTTTAGAGTTTACGCTTCTTATGTTTTTAAATGATATATTGTTTATGTTTTACAAATATTAATAAAATATATCAAAAATGATAAATATATCATTTTCTGTCTTTAGCTATTTTTATAAACTAATAGTATTTGAATATACATAATTTTTTGAAATTTATAATTAACAATTATTAACTTATAAATTGTAAAAATAGAACATATTTTGAAATTAAATCACAATTATTCTGGTTACATAACACACGGATATGAGTCCATGTTTTAGAGTCTATTTAAATACCCGGAAAGGAGTCTATCCGTGGACTACACCTTCCTTTATTAATTAGTTTGAACTTCTCTATGAGTTTCAAATATTCCGAGGTTAATAAAAAAAAATATTTCTTTTATCGTTAGTATGATTTTGAAGATGCATCCTATATAAACAGATAATATACATTCGATTAGAACAGTTTTGCCTCATGTGGAAAAATAAATATCATAGATATGACTGATTACATGCATTATAGTGTCGGCACAAACATGCTTAAATATGTTTTTGATCCTAAGCTGATAGAGAAAATATATTAACAAATAGAGAAAATAATAAACAAGAAAACATACAATTGGGGTTCTTCCCCCATAATTGATGTGTCCTAATCAACTGCTTACAAAAATAAAGCCATGAACCGACACCAACTCACCATAATTCCTCGTGTTTTTCGTTTTTTTTTCTAATGTGTATTTGTCATGTAAATTTATAGCTTTGCAATTTTAAGATAGGCAAATAATTATCGCCGTTGACAAAAAGAAGGGAAAAATCTTTAAAAATACATGGACTAATTTCAATTTGCTAATAAAATACATGAAATATTTTGGATTCTCGTTTAATACACTAACTAATTTGTATTGTCTATTAAATACACAAACTTTTAAAATTTGTAGATTTTACACATTTTTTTAGACGGCGTCAAGTACATTTAACGGAAGTGACGACGACGTTAATGTTTAACTAAGCACGTGTTTAACTTGCATAAAACAATTCCTTAAAAATACACGAACTAATTTTTATTTACTAATAAATACACTAACTATTTTTGGATCTCCGTTTAATACATGAACTAATTTTTGTTTGTCATTATAAACATAAACTTTTAAATTTGCATACATATCGATTTAGACGACGTCAATTATATTTAACAGAATATGATGTGATTAAATTGTGAAAAACACACTCGATCTCAGTCAAAACCTCTCAAATCGATTGAACTCTAATTCAAGTTAGTTTCAATTCGAGTTTGGCACCATAATCTGTTTCAACCTTTTTTATTCTCCAAATTTTGTTTTTTTCTTATTCTTCATTTTAATTTTCCTTTATATCGTTTTAAAGTGAAGTCGATTTCCATATCGTGAAAAAGGATGAAGTAAACTAGGTAGTTTCAAACAATTTGCATATTTGAGAGGTTTTTATTGAGAGCGAGCACGCTTTTCACAGTTTAACCGCATCATCTTCTCTTAAACATAGTTCACGTCGTCTAAATCAATGTGTAAAATATGCAAATTTAACAGAAGATGATGTGGTTAAACTATGAAAAGCAAGCACGCTCGCTCTCAGTAAAAACTTCTCAAATATGAAAATTTAAAAGTTTATGTATTTAATGAGAAACAATAATTATTTCATGTATTAAACGGGGATCCAAAAATAGTTAGTGTATTTATTAGTAAATAACAATTAGTTCGTGTATTTTTTAAGAATTGTTTTATGCAAGTTAAACACGTGCTTAATTAAACAGTAACGTCGTCGTCACTTCCGTTAAATGTACTTGACGCCGTCTAATTTTTTTTGTAAAATCTACAAATTTCAAAAGTTTGTGTATTTAATAGATAATACAAATTAGTTAGTGTATTAAACGGAGATCCAAAATAGTTCATGTATTTTATTAGCAAACTGAAATTAATCCGTGTATTTTTAAAGATTTTTCCCCAAAAAGAATCATCCTGGAATTTTAAAAAAAAACTTACGAAAACGACACGTAGAGAGCAACCCTCTCAACGAAAGCAACTCACTCACACACGATGGAGCGATACTCAGACTATGCTGAAATTGTGATACAATGTGTTACTCACCAAACTGAATAAATCACCTGCGAAAGAGCAAGACCGATATCTAATAGATTAACCGATACCAGTTGACTAACAAAACTGATGAGCTATTATTTTCATCAACCAATATAAGACGTTTGCATAGTATTTCTTCAGTCACGAATTAGTATACTATATGCTTTTAAAGATGTATTCAATTAGGTCAGATGAGTTTTCAACATAAAATCAATCGGTGACAAGATAATTGACTTACTTTATATTATTTAAGATTTCTTCAAGTTTTTAGATGTTGAAAACTATGTTTTTAATACATCCTTTCGAGATGTTGATTCTTTGAGTGTCAATTTAATAATGTTTGGACAACGCCAACTTTAACAAAATCGATGTGGATTGGGATCTGATACCATAATAAGTTAGATTTTCTTCAAACTTAAAATCAATTAGTAATACATGAGTTAACCAATATATCATTTAAGATCTCTACCAACTTTTAATGTATGAAACTTTGTCTCTAATACACTATCTCGAGATGATTGTTTTTTGAGCGTCAATTTTACAATGTTCATGCAAAGATTAAGGAACCAACTTTAGACTAAATCAATGTAGATCAAGTTGAAATGACTTTGATACCATATTTATTTAGATACATACTTATAATTATTACATTTTTTACTGACGTAGAAAAGAAATGCTAGATGTGATCAAATGTACACCAACCCCACTATAGGGGTCTTTTATCGTGTTACATGTTTTCTGTTAAATAGTGTGTGTTTATAGTATATGATGCCGACAATGTATAGGCAAAAAGGTAGGTTGCTTTGTAGATAGCCGTAAACTTAGTTAATTTTGTCAACGGAAAGACTATTAGACGGCGATAACTACAAGCCTGGAACTAATTGAACACGCATGAATAAACAAGGAAGAAGCTCGCCTTCCTTTCTTTGGTACGATATAAATATAGATGTTTTTTTCTATAAATATAAATATACATGCTACTATGAGAATAAAAAGTTATAGCCCAAAAAATAATAATCTCGAATTTATTACACACATTATCTAAAAGAAAAACAGAAAACGTATCTCTACGCGTGCGTGCACGTCATTGTAAATTAGGTTAGTATGAAAGTAAAGGAAACAAAAACAAAGTCAGAAGACCCTTTTTGACTGTCTGATTCTCTGAATTTTTTTGTCTTCGACAAAAATTAATAAGATCAATCCAAAATGAATACATGTTATATAATATTTTGAGCCACCAACATCAAACGCTTACAAAACAATGTGGACCACGGAACTGAGTTTTAAAGTCATGGCTCACGACTTTGAGTACTGCCCATGGTTTCGAGTTCGGTCATCTGGGATGTTTTAAGTAGTAAGAATAGGTAGATTTTTCGAGTTTCGTGGTTATTAGTTATTCGGCCTAAAAAAAACTTTGGGATAAAAAAAATCATACCAAATAATTAAATGTTAGGAATACGTTACTATATGATAGATGTATGCACAACTAAGTTAAATCCAGTTTTATCATACATGCATGCGTACATATTTTGTCTGACCGCAATGCATGAGTGTGTACATACATACATGTGCTAGTTTGCGCGTGTTCAAATGTGTGACTAGATGTTGGTCATCATTTAGCACATTGTCTTATATTTGAATGTGACATTTGTTTTCTGACAAGATTAGACGTGATTTAATGACTATTTATATCATTAATTTAGTAATCCTGTTTACAGTCTAACTTTTATTTTTATTTACAGTAAAAAATTATTAATCCTGTTTTATCTAATTTTTAAAATAAAAAATGGATATAAAAACTTTGTATTCTAAAATAGTATGATGTATAAAATATTAAATATTTCAACAAAAATATATTTTAATTTTTATTTAATTTTAAATTGTTCATCAAATAGAACACACCCAATCTTCTACAAAGTAGTTACGAATTAGTCATTTGTTTCATTGATCTTTAGATTTAACATACCAAAGGTGTGGCTCAAACTCAAAGTTATGGTAAACTATAACGTTTTCACCTTCAACATCACTTTCTACGCATGGTTTCAAAAACTGAAAGACGGCGAATCGGTTATATCCAAAATAATTTTTTTAAAAAAAATATATAATTCAAATCGATTAAAATTATTTTTAATTCGTTTAAATAAGTTAAAAATGTTAAATTAAACAATGATTTTAGTACAAATTTACAAATTTATCTATTATCTATTGTTTATATTCAAATTTTAATAATTCATCAAAATAAAATCAAAACTATAATATATTATAAATATAATATATATATATATATATATATATATATATATATATATATATATATATATATATATATATATATATAATAAATCAATAAGTAGTTAACATGTAGTAATTTCCTGAACACCGATTCTACCTAATAAATTTTCAATCAAAACAATCAACATTAGATTTTCACACAAAAATCGGAGCTTTATTTATATATATATATATAAATATAACATAAATAATACCCTAATTCACCATAACATTCAATCCCTCACAAGCTTCTCTCTTAGAAAAGACAAAACAAACACTTAAGGGTAACTCTGTTTCTGAAAAGGACCCATACTAATATTCGGGACTCTCTTCTCTTCTCTCTCTGTTCTTCTTCCCTTCAACAACGCCAACTGCTCTGTTGTTGTCTCTTAGCATCAAAAGCAGCACCATCATTAAGCATATCATTAGCATCAGTCTCCATTTCAAGCTTCGAAAGCGCTAAAGCTTGCATGTAAAACGCAGTAGGCCACTCTGGTATGCATACCTGAGCCTGCATTGCGTCTCTCAACGCAAGCTCTACTTGCTCCGTCATCAAGTAGGAGAAAGACCTTCTCGCAAACACAGTCGCAGATGGAACATTCATCATCACCACCAGCTCTGAATAACATTTTATTGCATTCTTGAAGTCCTTGTCTCTGAAAGCAACGTCACCTAACTTCTTTATGTTGAGCATCTCCTGCACTGGTTGTGTCCATTCTTGAAATGAAAGCTGTGGAGACAAAAAAGTGACATTAAAATTCACAACTCGGTTTAAAGATTTGTCTCCCAAGTACCTCATTATCTGCTCCTTCCTCTTCTTTGTAACCAGTTTTAAGCAAAATCTCGTGTACAGCCTCAAGGTCCATCCGAGAACAAGCCTTCCCGAGAGGAGAAAGCAGGGTTGGTAGTATCACAGTAGTCTTAGGCAGACCCATCAAGACATGAGATGCAACCTAAACACACAGAACAAAAGTTAATAACTTGGTGGTAAGAAAAACATATTGAGTTATGATTCTTTGACCTCTTTCTGCTTTTGTAGTGGTGCTACTGAAGAGAGAAGAAACTTAGTATCAGGTCGATCTTTTGCCTCGTTTTGAAGACATTTTGACGCAAGATCAACAAGTTTCGTTGCATCTTCATTCTCAAACTGCCCTTCAAGTGATGAATCCATGAGAAGCAACGCGTTCTTACCTCTTATTATATCAAGAGCCTGAACATTGAAACATTCATCACTGGTCTCATATTAAGATGACCAAATTAAACAAGAGATGATGTTCAGGGACATTACATGGTTAGGTGGAATGTGT
The DNA here is from genome assembly GCA_905132885.1 of Moricandia moricandioides. Classification (NCBI taxonomy): domain Eukaryota; kingdom Viridiplantae; phylum Streptophyta; class Magnoliopsida; order Brassicales; family Brassicaceae; genus Moricandia; species Moricandia moricandioides. The sequence goes on from CAJHQQ010001604.1 coordinate 85,291, forward strand.
TTGCCGCTCAAAAGATCTATAAGAATAGTTCCATAACTGTAAACCACACTTTCTGGAATGACTCTACCTGCAAAATGGATAAGATATCAGAAGAGTATTCTCCTTTCATGGTCTTAAAGTATGGAGACCTTATACCTGTTCGCAAGAACTCAGGTGGAGTATAAGCTAAGTTGGTACTATAGCTTTTCCCGTTGCTACTGTTCTTCATAAGACCAAAAGTAGAGAGACGAGGGTCACCTTCCTCATCAAAGAGGACTCTGTATGCATTCAAATCATGATAGATCTTTCGGTTTTCGACGTTGCAGTGATCAAGTGCTTGTGCTATAAAATCTGCAACTCGAAGACGCATTTCCCAAGGAAGTGGCTGTTTCTCCCCTACACAATAAGAGAGCATCAGGCAAAGACTCACACTGCAAGTCAAAGGAAAGATTAGAGGAACATGTTACAGTGAAAAAGATGCTTTGAGAGAGTATCATTAGGCATATACTCAGCTACCAACAGTCTCTCGTTTCCTTCAGCGCAAAAACCAATCAGATTGACCAATCTGTTGAATCTAAGCTTACCAACACCAATCGCCTCAGCCTGATTTTCACAAGTCAAAGATTAGTCAACTATTCCATTTCAGACAAGATAACAGACAGGATAGTTCTAAAGCATCTTCTTTTACAAATAATGACACATAAAGACCATAGCTTTACTAAGGTATCAGCAACCCATAAAGCTAAAAGAGAATCTAATAAAACTGTGGTCGATAAAATATAGTCAGAACCATGGGATAAAGTAGCTTTTGCAACCCAGACAGAGATTTTTAGCATATTCTCTTGTTAAGAGAAACACTAACTAATGTATTCTTTTCTTCTTTGACTGGTAACTAATGAACAAATGAAATGAATGGATCATAAATATAAGTTTGATTCTTACCACAAACTGCTGAGCATCAGGCCAGGACTGTTTAGAGAATCGCTTGATGGCGACGAGACGATAGCCTTCAAGCTTTCCTCTGTAAACAACATTGGGAGCTTTCTCTCCACCTTCAGAGACAATGCAACTGGGACTAAACCCATTTGTTACTTTCTCCAGTTCACTCAATTCAAACTCTTTGAAACAAGGTACTTGATTCTTCTCCTGATCCCCTTGGTCCTCAGTTACTACAGTTTCATCAGCAAAAAAACAGTAATCTATTAGAGTTAAGTCCCAAAAAGGTATAGACTTTCAATCTCTTTACTGCTTTAAAACTAGTTTCCCACAATCATTAAAACACACCCAGCAAAATAATTAAGACATAACTAAGCAAAACAGAAAACTTCCACTAAGTAGCAAACACACCAGACATACAAAAAAAGGAATTTTAGACAGAAACTAGAGTCAAAACCTGATTCTTGTTTGTTTGGAACTGAAGGATCATCAGGAGAAGGGTGATTAGCAGTTTTGGACTGGAAACAACCCATCAAAAGCAAACCAGATTTTCCCAAGCAATTAAGCAGAAACTGGATGGGAAAGAGTGAATTTATAATCAAAACTGCTTGTGCCGGCTGAGTTTTGAGAGAAGATTGTGTCTCTCAACCTTCAGGACTGTGTTTGGAATTTATATTATTTGTGGCTTGGTGCTATATTAAAAGGAGATGAAGAGGCAGAAGAAGTGGGATAAAAATTGAATTTTTAACCACAGAAAGAAAAGAAAAATAGTGAACTTTAGAAATGAAAAATAAGAAAAGGATAGTTTTTTATGCTTCTGTTTTAAGTTCACTGTCCAAAAACGATATCTTACCATAAATGATGTTTAAGAACAAAAAATATTACCACAAATGATGTTTGAAAAATCTATATTACCAACGAACTAGAGAGAGTTCTAAATCCACAGTAATTTTTTGGTAAAATATTTGAAACTCGCTAATGTGAAACAAGAAGCTGTAAAATGTGTTTTTTGAATTTTAATCCTAACTAGAGTTTGATTGGCACATGCATGCCAATGTTTATTTATGCATATATTTATTTTTGTTACTTATTTAGAAATAAATATATCTAATATTTTTGTTATAAATAAATATTTATTGATAATATTCTCTTTATTTTTTAAAAGTGTCATTTTAACATTTTTTCTTGTTGCACAAATAGTGTTGTTTTTACAATTTTAATGTAATTTATACTTATTTTTAACTAAATATTAATCGTGAAATGTATTGATCTAATAAATAAATCTATTTAACCAAATACAAAAGACTAAACAGATGTAATTAATGAAAACATAAATACATTACAATCATTTCAAATATGTATAAAAAGTGTTTAAGTGACACTCTTTATGAAACGAAAGAAATAAAATATATTTTAAAATTTTATATGTATTAAATAATTATTTAATATGAAAATTTTAAACATAATAAATTTATATTTTATTGCGTAATTTTATTTTATCTTATAAATCATCAATTATATCATATCCGTGCATTTTAATTTTATTATGACCGTGCATTTGCATATGAAATTTTATTTTTATAGGTCAAAATTTGATGGTAATGTGTAGTAAAATTATTTTATGTACTATTTAAAATATGATGCTATATTTTTATGATCTTCAACATTTATCATATTGAATTTATTATGACTGTGCATTTGCATATGAAATTTTATTTTTATGGGTCAAAATTTGATGGTAATGTGTAATAAAATTATTTTATGTACTATTTAAAATATGATGCTATATTTTTATGATCTTCTACATTTATCATATTGAATTTATATTAAATCATCCACATTTATTTTCAATTTTAAAAATTGGTTGTATGAAATTTATCATATTAAATTTTTGTACTAACATTTATCATATGAAATTATGTTTTATGGTTCTTTAATTTGAAAAAAGATAATAAATGATAAATTTAAGATTAGGTAGTTACTTAGTGTCATTAAAATGTAATTAAATATCTGTTTTAGTTTATAGTCGGTTTAGAAAATAAATTAATAAAATATAAAAATTCAAATAGTACTTAATATTAGGTTTCTTAATTATTTCAGTGGTATAAACTTATAATTAAGTAGTAAATCTTAGGGTTACTTTTTATTTGTATTTCTCTGTTAATAAGATAGATGTTTGTTTTTTAAATCTTTTTCTACATGTTTTTGTGGCTTAAATAACACCGTAGCATCTTTCATTTCATTAATGAATTATATTTTAGCAAAAAAAAAGTAAAACAAGAAGCTTTAGCTTTCTTGTACTCAACATATCTTATATCTACGAGAGACTTAGTTAGTTAGGTACTCTAATTAATTACGGTATTGCTTGCTAGAAGTTAATATTCTCTATTTTGATGGATATGTGAAGCTAACATTTTGGTTCTAAATATAATCTTTCAGATGAAACAGAACTTTCATGTACTTCCAGATTTTGCAAATGTTGTTTTCTTAGTCTACACACAACCGGAACTAAATCTTCTGGTGTAACAATTTTTGGGGCTTATAGTTCAAAAAAAATGGGCATGGATTTTGAATCTTTGATAAAGTAATATAATGAGTTATCTAATAACGTTAATACTATATATTTTATGAACATATATAATTTTGGTTCATAACAGAAAAATTACAATAAAATAGTGGAACAGACTGAAATATAAGAAAAACTACTTGTATATTATATTTTGATAAATAACAGAGAAATACTCTAAGATAACTTTTAACAAAATTTGTCACAAAATAACTTTCAAAATAATTTTTTTTTATTAAAGAGTATAAATATACACTTATGCCGCTAGAGTTAACTAATTTAAACTTAAAAATTAGAGTTATAAAACGGGGTTTCAAAGGTGAAATTTAAATTAAAAAAAATAAAAATAAAAAAAAATTATTTTGGTTATTTTTTTTAGAATTATTTTGGTCACAAAAACTTAAAAAGGTTAGTTAAGAGAATTGACCTAAATAATATGTGAACATTTAAATAAATAATAAGAAATAGACATGCATATTTTTATTTAATAGTGTCTTAAATGTAAAAAGGATATGTTAAAGGAATAGCATAGCATAATGATGCAGAATTCTTATTTTGCTTTCAACGTTGATAAAATTTTCAACTATACTAAAAATTAACTAATTTTGACATATTTTTACGATAAAAAGTATAATATTTTTAAAGTTACATAATGAAATAATGAATCCTTTAACAAAAAGACTTGATTAAAATAATTAGAAGCTATTAGTTAGTAGTTGAAAATAAATTAAAATTCAAAGACATTCTAGTTGATAACAAACTATCAACTTTATAGTCATTTTTCCTCTCTTTACTACAAACGAAACCCATATTCAGGATTATCATGGAATAGCATAATCATACTCTCGTTTTAAAATTCCAGTCGGAGAGAAAAAGGAGTCACATGATAACTCTATCATTGGGCACGTGCCTACGTCTTATTGGGTTCTAAATTATGCTACCAAAGAGGAAAAGTGGCTATTTCAACATTAAATTCTATTTTGTCATACGATTAATAAAAAGTGATATCACAACTCACTTCTTTAAATTTAAGCATTCTTTAGTACTGACGACACAGCCACAGAAAATAAGATTGCTCAGAACATTGTCACATACAA
>CAJHQQ010001605.1:0-89799 GCA_905132885.1 Moricandia moricandioides
AGTGTTTCTTGTGGCTTAGTCAACAATGAAACCAATGGATCAAAACAGTTTGTCCACTGGTCAAAGAGATGCTCCATTAAGAGAAAGCTATTATCGAATGGATAAAACAAAATGGTGAAGCATTTTGAATCATTTCCCCTCCTCAAGCTCGATTTCAAGGTACTAACAAGTATTGACCAAGCATACACTATATCAAAGTGGCAGAGAAAAGATTTGGTTCAAGAAAAAAACAGAGAATAGGGTGAGTTTTCCCAAAGGAGAGCAACTAGGCTCTGATACCATGTTGGAATTCATGAGTGTGTGTCTCATGTCAAGAGAGTATTCAGTTAAACTTGTAACTGAATCCTCTTCAACCATACAACAGGAACTCACTCATTCAAAGGAAGACACAAACCAACTGGTGGTTGAATCCTCTTAAACAGCCCTACACTATAAACCAAGATCCTAGACAGCAAACTGTTTATGTGTGGCCAAAGAATCTCTAGTTTGAATCTATCCTTCTGAAGTAACACAACACTTTGAGTTTGTGTACCTAAGATGAAGAGGATTTAGAATCAGTAATCTAGAGCATAAGAGGAGATAAAGAAGAGTTTAAACTGAGTTTTACAAGTACTAGGCTGCCTTAAGAGAGATAGAGTTAAGGAAGCCTCTAAACCATAATGCTTAGCTCCTTACATTGTGAATATTATTTAGACACAAGCAAGAGAGAGAGAGCCACGAGTTTAGAGAGAGAGAAACTTGTCTATTGATTCTCGTAGTGTTACAAGTGATGGGGAATCCTTTAAATAGGCAATACACATGATTAAACAATTACTAAAACATGAAAATATTGTAGAAAGTGACACATAAACAAATAATTTTGTATGGAATGAGAAGACGCTAAAGGGGATACATCCAAGGTCTGGCACGTCAGGGAAGAGTAGAAAGTGACAGGAGGAGAGGCACATGCTTCTTTGGTGATAGTGACAGGTCTACACAACTCCTTATGCACCCATGTGACTTCATCTTGCTTAAACCAAACCAGATACTTCCTTTTGAAGTAACAGAACACTTTGAGTTTGTGTACCTAAGATGAAGAGGATTTAGAATCAGTAATCTGGAGCTTAAGAGGAGATAAAGAAGAGTTTAGACTGAGTTTTACAAGTATTAGGCTGCCTTAAGAGAGATAGAGTTAAGGCAGCCTCTAAACCATAATGCTTAGCTCCTTACATTGTAAATATTGTTTAGAGACAAGCAAGAGAGAGAGATCCACGAGTGTAGAGAGAGAAACTTGTCTATTGATTCTCGTAGTGTTACAAGTGATGGGGAAGCTTTTAAATAGGCAATACACATGATTAAACAATTACTAAAACATGGAAACATAAACAAATAATTCAGTATGAAATGAGAAGAGGCCAAAGGGCATACAGCCAAGCTCTCACACGTCCAAGAAGAGTAGAAAGGGACATGAGGAGAGGCACATCCTTCCTTGGTGATAGTGATAGGTATACACAACTCCTTATGCACCCATGCGACTTCATCTTGCTTAAACCAAACCAGATACTTCCTTTTGAGTTAAAACTGAGTATCCTTAGGTTTCTGGTGCCTACGAACGTCCACAAGGTCCTCCCCAACTTATTCCTTGCCTTGCAAGTCAAGTTAGGTCAAGTGGTATAGGGCAGCTTTCATAATTCCTTGTGAGTCAAGTCTGTTTGATCCAGATTCTATCTTCAACCAGCTTGCTTCTTCTTTTCTTTATTTATTCATTCTTACACTCCTTGTCGTCCTCCCCTTCAAGTATTGATTGAATTGATCCTTATTTCATCTCGATCGGAGTTTATGTTGAAGTTTTACGATAAAAACGGCAAAGACTTATTTTCTCGTAAAACTGAAAATCAATTGTATAAAATGGTAACAACTAACTCAAAGCCATTTTTTATCTTAACTATACGATTGGTTATACCATTTCGCAGAACCAACGGCATAGAAACAAACATCGTATGGAAGGCGATTTCTCCAAAAGGAATTGTAAAAAAATAAAGCGAAAGACACACGAAAAGGTCTAAAAACGCGACAAAAGCCCACTTAGGATATTAGACGAGAATGATCTCAAACTACAATGGAGGTTTACTTGACTTCCGCAAAAGCTAAATTGAAATGAAGATAAATGTCAAGTTTCCAAGAAAATCATGAAAGATCGAGAGGATAAGGAAGATTTCTTCGAAGAGATATACTCGAATTGGGGGAAAAAAATGAAAGTGACCAACCATGGAGGCATATATAAAGAGAATCCAAGGCAAGGAGCGCAAAGGCGATTTTTAGAGCTCTTAGAATCTGCACTTAGAAACCTTAGGCTATATTCTCGACAAGCTCAGTTTATGTGACTGGCACTAGATTTCTAGACGAACTCACACATGCAGCTCGATCTCTTGTTCCACTATTTTAATTGAACTACGTTTGGATTGATTTTTGAAAGGGGTACGTAGGCAGCTTACCATAAGGTTCAGTCCAAAATCAACAAAAACCTTTTTCGTATCATTTTCATCTTTTGTTATCGAGCTGAGACTCAACTAGGTTTAAGGTGGCTAGAGCTATGGAACTCACTGAAAACTCTTGCGGCCAAAGCTTTTAAAAACTTTTGTAATGATCGCAACGCTTTCGAAATAAAGATCTACTATTTCCATAAATTCGTTTTGTTGTCTTTTTCATATTTTCTGTATTTTATTTGGTAACTTATCGTAGCCTCTCGCATAGAATCTAGACCTAAAATAAAGTATGGTATTCTTTGATTTCCTCCGTTCATTGAAATAGACAATGCGAATTTCGGTTCCCACAATTTGGCGCTAGAAGGAGGGGTACGGATTACACTTACTCACACAGCCTAAAGACGCTTGATCAAAACCTGTCTGGAAATACGAAAGTCAAAATCTCAGCTCACAACAAAGCTGGTAAAATAACTCCAGCAGCGACTGCTCCTATGGCCAACGCAAACGCCACAGAGCTTGACGAAAGCAATAACCTAGTAGCCTCTTTTCGCCACAAGAAGAGCATCGAAACGAGCTCGTGATTTCTCTGTCTAAACAGAATGGGACCGATAAAATCTATCAAACCCCATAAAGTTCGTCTCATTACCTAGTTAGAGAAATCTCAGCGCGTAAGGGTTTGACAAAAAGGCGTTTTCCAAAAACTTTTCAGAAAAATAAAACTTACTCTCCTTAAAACCGCAGAGAAACCCTAGATTAATCGCGGAAAAAGGAAGAGCATAAAATTGGGTACACAACTAACCACTGCACTACTTCCAACTAATTTCAGTAAAAGTCTTAGGAGAAATAAAAATTGCTTCAACTTCCCAAAGTCACGGAGAAACTCTAGATTACTTGCAGAAATAGAAGCAGAGAAAATCGGGTTGCAAATCTCCTACTGTTGTACTTCTTCTGAATAACTTCCGGAGAAACAAAGTTGATTTCTATAGAAACACGCGAAACCTAAAACGGCCGATGAACACTAAACGAAGCAAAACGGAGATCGTATCCCTGACTTCTAAAATGTCTTCTCAAACATAAGATTTTGGAAAAATTCAAGAAACATAGTCAGCAAATTCCTGATATATGTCTACTAAGCTTACTTCTGAAAACTACTCAAACCTCCTTCGGATCAATCCTACGGAAATGAGAATTTTTTTAATTAAATTTGATCGCGATAATTAAGCTCATTTCAGCTAGAGTTTGTGATACTAATAAACTAAATTTGGGAACAACCGCAATACGTGATTTGAAAAAAAAAAACAGATCTCGTACAACCAAAGTCAAAAACATTTTTGCGGAACAAATTTTGTAAAATTTAAATCAGTAACATTTTTCGGAATAACTTTCGTAAAATTAAGCTCGACAAAAATTTTACAAAACAACTTTCGAAAAATTAAACTCGGCAATAATTTACGAAACATAATTCGTAAAGTTAAACAAGACAATATTATACGAAACATCCTTTCTAGAGTAATTTTGAAAACATTTCTGAAACACTTCTCGTAAATAAAACTTGAAAAACAATTTGACAACCTTCCAGAAGTAAAAAAAGATTGTGCAAAAAGATTCTCGAAGAATGAAAGAGATGGAGCGAGAGCTGAGAAGTGAACTTCACCCATCAGCCTCTATCCATGATCTCACCGTCCTCTCTCTCCAACCTCTTCGCCCATCACCTCTCACCAAAGCCTCATCTCCCTACGAGTCTCCCTGATCGCCGTTGGCATATCCTGATCGCCATTGAATATTCCTAAAATGCTAAAGTCTTTCGACAAGATACTTATTCGTTTTCATAAAACAAACGATACGGAGATTGAAACCCATATCAGAAAACATGGATCGACAGACAGGCTTCAGCCTAAACGCAGCCAGGAAAGTAGAGAAATCGAGGAAGAATCAATATTCTTACTATTCATAAGGGGTGGACTGACACGGGAAGAAGAAGGGTAAATGAGAAATCAAAACGGAGAAGGTGAAAACCCTAATCTCCAAGAAAACTAAGGTATGTTCGACTTGGAAATTTTTGAAATCAGACTTGAAAATTTCGTAGGAAATTACTACGAAATAAAAACGCTTTAGAGATTACGTAAACATTAGGAAACTTAGAATCTAGGTGGATAGTCTAGCGAACTAAATCTTAGGCAATTTTCCCTATCTCAATCTATTGTTCCTTAACTGTTTAAACAGATCTTGCAAACCTATCTAAACTCTCGCAAAACCGAGAAACGGTTGCAACGCATTCAAGAATACTCAGCTCTCTTCCTAAATAAAGAAATAAGTAAAGACACAAACTTCGTCTTAAAACCGACCCATTCGTAGAAGTTTTCTTAAACCCAACATATTCCAAGACGTGAACCTAAAAACAATTGAAGATCACAGCCCCAACGTCGTTTTTAAATCAACCCTGACTGTTGATCATCTTAATCCTTCAAAAAAAACGTACATAACCCTTCAAAATATTGGTTCAAGTGTTAATTTTCGTAAAAAAAGGAGGCAGTAGGTACATATACTATACATGTATACCCCATACTTCAATATTTTTTGCCTCGGCATCAAGAAAATGCTTTCGGAAAAGCAAACTCTTGCGACAAAAGGCAATGAATGACTCATCAAAATCTTCCAAAAGGCAAATGATGATCTAAGATTCATCTAAACGCTAGCGCCACACCTAACAGTAAAAAATTATACGAGAAATCTTCGAACATCAAAGCATTTCTCCAAGCTTCTGTTGAACCAAGTGAGTCACGGAAAAACATCAAAAAAAAATTTAGACAAAGGAAATCGAGAACATAAGTAGCAGCGAGCACAACAAAGGGAACATTTTCCCCCAGCCCATGAACTAGATTTACCGCTGGCTGACAGATTAGCATCGATCGACACTAGGCCTTAGACTTCGATCGACGGTACACTTCTCTGTCTGCATATGAGAGTTGGGACAAGAGGAGATCGGACTAGCTAATATTTAATGTTCTCGCATATTGATAATTCCCGGCATCCTATCCATTATAATTCACTTGCCAGAAACCCTAGATCTACCGTTTTTCCATATTTGCATTCACTTAGTATTTTAGATTTTTTTCCTATTTTTGATAGACTTACAATTAAAACCTCTATTTATTTTCTTCTTATATTAACCATTAAAATTATAATAAATCTATTGTGTGACATCTCTCTTTGTGGATTTGATCCTAATTACTGCAATTTGACCTCTCTTGGAAAGAGTAATTCGTAGGGTTAATTTGATAGATTTTATTATTAAGAATATAAACCTTAACCCGTACGCCGTCACGCGGCCGCAAAGCAAAGGCCAAAAAAAAAACCTCTCGTAACGAAAAGTACATCCATCACGAGAGGGAAGATATCCAAGGAGTGCATAACTATGCCATTAAATATGCACCAGGATATGGAAGAACGTCGGGAAACACATGAACCCAAAATTCTGCTTACAACAAGAATAACTTCTGGGAGTTTCACCATACCTAGGGCCACTCCACTATGAACATCGAATTTCTCGGCGCGAGATTAACGACAAAACTACTCGCAGGAGAAATTTCGGAAGTAATCGGTACAAAAGATCTCGTCAGAGACACCGGCCGTCCCCTAAAAACCGACCAAACCCCGCCATCTGGGCAATAACGGGAAACGCGAAAGAAAACCGAATGATAGAGGCAACAAAAATAATCGTCGAAGAGTAAAAAAAGATCATTGGAGGATCATAGTACTTCCACGACACTCTCTTTCGTCAATAAAGGCTTATCAACAGAAAGCCGAGTCAAGTACAAACTGGTCTCCACCCATCGACGTCCCAAATGACATGATCACTTTCGAGGAACATGAGACCGTTGGAATTGACAAACCTCACAACGAACCACTTGTGATCAATATTGTGATAAAGGATCTTGAAGTCGCCAAGGTCCTCGTATACATAGGAAGCACCATCGACGTTATCTTCCGCGACACCCTCAAATGGATGAATGTTGATCTGTCTGAAGTTATACCAACGCTGAGACCACTGATTGGTTTCTCCGGCACAACATCGATTACTCTCGGATCGATTAGACTCCCAGTCGTGGCCAAGAAATCACTAACAACTTCGCAGTCGTCGACCATCCTGCAGTCTATAACATGATCTTGGGAACGCCCTAGATAAACTCCGTGAATGAAGTCCCATCGACATACCACCTGGGCATCAAGTTCCCAACTCGCACGGATCTGCAGAAATCTGGAGATTCCGAAAGCAGTCGCGACTTTGCTTCCTTGCAGAACATAAGCTGAGGCAAATAACGATTACACCCATGGACAAACCCAAACATGCGAAGGCAACTTAACCAGAAAACGATTCAGAAATTGATGATCCCAAATCATTAGCTCCAGCAACAGCTTCGGATAAAGAAAGCAAACAAACTTCTGATCCCAACGCATTAGCCCAACCGAAGGAAACAAACCTGGAACAAGTCGCCAATCCAGCGACAGGCACCATGACCAAGAAGATCGAAGTGACCTCGCCAAAAGAGTAAACCACTCAAGGCAACAAATTGAACTACAAGACGGCTTGACCTTCGAAAGGGGTACGTAGGCAACTCATCGAAGGATGAGTTCAGAAGTCTATATCTCTAAAAAGGGGGGGGAGTGGGTACGTATACATATACTCGTATGCTCCCATATTTTAAAATGTTCACCTTTGTACTAGATATTTTTAAAACAATATTTGATAATAAGATAACACAATATGATTCCCAAAAATCTCGCAAATCTCTTTTATCACAAATACTTAATCTCGAAAATTACTTAAGACTGGCAATTCACGATTCGCCCAAAACGCCTAAGTATGAACAAACAATTAATGTATAACCCGGGAACGGGAAACAAAAATCAACCTTTCTCAAACGAACGCTTAGCCCGACCTGCTGCTCTCATAGAATTGGTAGTCATAAATCCGACAAGAGGATAAGCGCGTTATAGAAATCCGAAATTCTGGTTAGTATTTCCAAGACTTTAAAATTGTATGGAGAAATACTCGATTCCGGAGCGATGAAAATTATGGGAACCAAAATTCACAGTGTTGATTTCTGTAATCGGAGGAACCTCAAAGATATTTGAATTTAATTAATGTAGGCCAAAATTTCAACCGCTATAAGTCAAAATCAGAACCTAAAATTGAAAGTCTTTAGCCGGTTATTCCCTTGCTGATATAAATTATTGCCTTCCAATTTCGTTTTTCGTTGTGTTTCACGTCTCCCATTGGACTACAAATCAACTCTTACACAATTGTTTTTTTTACGGTTGTTATATCCATTTCACATCGATTTGGAAATATGATTTGATTTGACACAATAAGGAAGTAGATATTTTCGACCTTTAACTAATATCAGATTTACTTTCATATTCAACTTTTAACTAATAAAAAATTGCTATAATATATTAAAATTTAAAATAAATTTTAAAATACGTAGCAAAGTTCATATTAATGGGTTGGAGACACCAAAAAATTGCACTTAAAATGGTGTAGTTTTTATAAAAATGGGTTGTAGATGTTTACTTTATAAAAATTAGGTTGCTTTACACGTATGGGAATAGCTGTCCATAAGGAATGAACACGTTTGCCTGAGGTGTCCTAAATAAGCCTTAAGAGTATTTTCGAAAATACAACTCTTCGATAAGACAATTCTTCGAAACTCTTTCTCTCATAACTTTGGTTTTTTAAGCAGGTGGTTCCCTTACTGAAATATCACTTCCATCCCATCTCGTTCCCTATGTCTTTTGCGTCTGCCATTGGACTAGTGGAAGATCATACTGAAAGCAACTTTATTTTAAAGTTTAGTAACCTCAAAGTTAAAGTTTGATGGGTTAAATAAACTTTTTTGATTTCTATTATGAAATCAACACTAAGACCTAATTTAGATTTGCTTTAATTCAATCTTAACACATTTCTAAAGAGAGTAGAAACATTAATTTTGATCCATGCTTTGATGCAATCCCACCTCTTGATGTTTTCCCCACTAACATTTTTCCTTTGGTAATTTCCTATTGTTGGGTAATTCCAAGCTTGTGGAAACTTAACATATTATTAGATGTTTAATATGTTAAGAGATAAACACAAAAAAGGAAATCTAGAATAGGAAAAGGAAGTTTTCTATTAGATTAGGTTTGTGTTTTCCATATCCCACATGTTAAAGGAAATTGTCCTTGACTATAAATATAGGTTTCATGGAGAGGTGTTCCATAACAGATCTAAGAGAAACATTGTGAACTTTAGTTTTGAGTAGTTTCTAAAGCAATAAGAAAAGTTGTTCTTATTATCCTTTGTTCTAAGAGATCTTTCAATTGGTATCAGAGCCTCAGGTTGGAGACTCGATCTAAGCTTAAGTTGAAGCTTTGATCCTGGTAGCTGTGAAGCAAGATTTCACGACACAAGATGGCTGACGTGAATAGGGCTCCACGCACGAAGGATGTTGGATCTGCATCCATTCAATGTCCGATGTTGAATTCGACAAACTACACAGTTTGGTCGATGAGGATGAAGGTGTTACTTTGTGTTCATGATGTGTGGGACACAATAGAACCTGGTTCGGATGATCAAAAGAAGAACGATGTTGCAATAGCTCTTTTGTATCAATCTATGTCCGATAATTTGATTCTCCAGGTGGGAGAACAAACCGCATCGAAAGAGATATGGAATGCCATCAAGTCACGACACCATGGAGATGATCGTGTAAGGGAGGCGAGATCCGAGACGTCGATGATGCAGTTCAACAGGTTGAAGATGGATGATAGCGATACCGTAAACGGATTTGCGGGGAAGATATCAGGTCTAGCATCCAAGGAGGCCTCGTTAGGAGAAATCATAGAAGAACAAAACATGGCAAAGAAAGAGATGGTCTTAGGAATGCAATGTGTAACACACTAAGACATGTGTGACACATTGTCTAGCAGTGAAGCAAACAAGACATTCATTCCCAACTAAGACCATGTTTCGTGCAACGAAGACGTTGGAGTTGATCCATGAAAAGGATCAAGTTTCATACGAGTGTCTCATGACCAAGAAACCTAATATCGAGCAGTTGAGGATATTCGGTTGTGTAGCACATGCGAAGACATGTGTGACTCATCTGAAGAAGTTAGATGAGAGATCAAAGTGTGGAATTGAGTCGGGTTCCAATGCTTATAGAATATATGATCCAGTCGCAGGAGAGGCAATGGTGAGTAGAGATATGATATTTGACGAGAAGAAATCTTGGGATTGGTCGTCTATAACAAACCAAGAAGATTGTGAATCAATTATGCTTAAGCTTCCACATATGGATGATATAGAAGAATGTAATGATCAAGGTGATGATCATGAAGCTATAAATCAAGATGAGGAAGAAGTAGAAGATAATGATCACAATGCAAACCCTCCATACGATCACAAGGCGAGACTTCAGATGTTAGTCAAAGGAATGCCGAGTGTAACACACAAAGAAAGCGCTGTGTCATACATGTCTTGTTGAGAAGCATATTAGACATAAGGAGATGGTCGTAGGAATGTCGTGTGTAACACATGAAGAAGGCGTGTGTAACACAAGTCTCGCAGGGAAGAAAATCAGAGATGCATTTCTGACTAAGGCTATGGTTCGTACATCAAAGCTACTGGAATTATTGCATGGAGATTTGGGTGGACGAATCAAACCACCAACGCCAGCAAATATTCCTGAGGCATTCAATCAGTTCAAAAGAATTCATACCGATAGAGGAGGAGAGTTTGCCTCAGGTAAGTTCAATCCAGCTTGCACCGATGGAGGAGGAGAGTTTACTTCAGCTGAGTCGAAGATGTCGAACTACTTATGGGTTGAAGAGATGGTAGCCGAGTTGGAGTCTACCACAAGAAACAAGGCGTGGGAGCTTGTAAGGAAAGGAGAAGATGATCGAGTTTATGTGTTACACAAGGCGTTGTATGGGTTAGGTCAAACACCAAGAGCTTGGAATGTGAAACTCGATCATGTCCTAAAGGAGATGAGCTTTAGGAAGTGCACATCAGTGTATCACAAGAATGAAGGAGGAGACTTCTGGTTGTGTGACACAAAGATGGAAGTGTGTAACATGACTCACGAAGAACCAAAGATAGATGCTACAGATTTCAGAAGAATCATAGGATGTTTGAGGTATCTGCTTCACACAAGACCTGACCTGTGTTACGCAGTGGGCGTACTGAGTAGATACATGCACAATCCGAGAGACTCTCATGGACAAGCCATCAAACACATATTACGGTATGTGAAAGGAACAACAAACTTTTGGTTTGTTCTTCAAGAGAGATGGGTCAAGGAGTGTCGTTGGTTATAGTGAGAGCAGTCACAACATTGATGTCGATGACAGGAGGAGCACGTTAGGACATGCATTCTATTACGGTTCATCACTGGTTACTTGGACATCGCAGAAGCAGCAAACGGTTGCATTGTCATCATGCGAAGCAGAGTTCATGGCAGCAACGGAAGCAGCAAAGCAAGCTATATGGATCAAGGAGTTGTTGAGTGAGATACTAAGTGAAGAAGGCGAGAGAGTCAGACTTAGGATCGACAACAAATCAGCCATTGCTCTAACGAAGAATCCGGTTTTCCATGGAAGAAGTAAGCACATACTTTCAAGATATCATTTCATTCGAGAGTGTGTGGAGAATGGGCAAATCGAAATTGAGCATGTGCCAGGTGTTGAGCAGAAGGCCGACATCCTAACCAAGCCATTAGCAAAGATTAAGTTTAAGCAAATGAGGAGCCTAATCGGAGTTCAAGAAATTGGTCTCCCTAATTCAAGTTGGAATTAAGGGGTGATTGTTGGGTAATTCCAAGATTGTGGAAACTTAACATATTATTAGATGTTTAATATGTTAAGAGATAAACACAAAAAGGAAATCTAGAATAGGAAAATGAAGTTTTCTATTAGATTAGGTTTGTGTTTTCCATATCCCACATGTTAAAGGGAATTGTCATTGACTATAAATATAGATCTCATGGAGAGGTGTTCCATAAGAGATCTAAGAGAAACATTGTGAGCTTTAGTTTTGAGTAATTTCTAAAGCAATAAGAAAAGTTGTTATTATTATCCTTTTTTCTAAGAGATCCTTCACTGGGCAAGAAATCCTAAAATCTTCCTTAATCTCTCTTTGATAATCACTATTATTGTGGTGTTTTCTAGAGAGATTTTTCTTTTCACGTAAAGTGATGTAGGATGTCCAAATATGTTAGTGTAAGGGATGTGACTAACCAACACAACCTTGACATCCTTTTAACCACCACAATATATAGTTTACAACTATTAAATTCTTATGGTAATATATTCCTTTATTATTATCTTTTACATATATGTATATGATCATGAGACTAAAAGACATTTATAAATATAAGGTAAAGTAGGAGGGTTATCAATACACCCATTTTCAAACTCATTACTCGAAACCGATCCATCAGTGTATCGAATTTTATATTAGAATATAAAATATTAAAAGAAACTTGAACTTTATATTAAACCAATAGATACATAGGTCACATAGAATATAAAATATTCTTACATTCTTCCCACTTTACATTTGTGTCGATTTAAGGGTTCAATAACTTTAATGTGCACTTATACATCAAGTTCACTTGAACTTTACTAAAATTTAAACTGATCGAATCATGGCGGTTGTATGTCATTAAACGACATAGTCCCTTCCATGTATCACAAATCAATTCCAATGTTATACCAATCCTTATATGAGAAGAACATTTATTTCTCAAAACAAACATATGTTATCTACAAACCATAAGTGTATACACATACTTTAATGATAACATAATTAATAAATCAGAACATAATCTTTAAGTGAATTCTCAGTGTCACATACATAATGAGCATCCCATAACTAAAATAGCAAATGCTTATCTATAATACCCATACGTTTTACATGGCCATTAAACGTCTTGGGTGGTAAACCTTTAGTTAGTGGATCCGCTACCATCATGTCCATCCTTATTGTTCAAATGACACTCTTTGTTTCTGAACTTCTTCTTTAACAGACAAGTACTTTAGCTCCATGTGCTTAGCACCCTTCGAGTGTTTGTCATTTTTGTAAAAGAAGACAGCTGCAGAATTATCGCAGTAAATTATCAGCGGCTTGGCTATAGTGTCGACAATCCGAAGCTCTGAGATTAAGTTCTGCAGCCATAATGCATGAATTGTGGCCTCAAAGCATGCCACAAATTCAGCCTCCATAGTTGAAGTAGCAATGACAAACTGCTTTCCACTCTTCCATGATATTGCTCCCTCAGCTAATAGGAACAAGTAGCCAAACATTGATTTTCTGCTATCAACGCATCCGGCATTGTCTGAATCTGAATATCCAATAACTTCCAGCTGATCAGATCTCCTATATGTAAGCATGTGCCTCTTTGGTGCCTTGCAAGTACCTGAGAACTTTCTTTGCAGCTTCCCAGTGGTCCATTCCGGGGATTACTTTGATATCGACCCAACATTCCAACGGCAAAGTTGATATTGGGTCGAGTACATGTCTGAAAATAGTTCAAATCCCAACCACCGATGCATAGGGAATTCTTTCCATTTCTTTACGCTCCAATTCATTCTTAGGACATTGCATTTTACTAAACTTGTTCCCCTTCTGATTTGGAGGTATTCCTACAGAGCACTTTTCCATTTTATATCTCGCTAAGATCTTATTGATATATCCTTTCTGAGACAAACTTAACGGTCCTTGTGATCTATCTCAAAAGATTTTTATCCCGATCACATAAGATGTCTCACCCATATCTTTCATTTCAAAGTTCTTAGAGAGATACTTCTTCACATCATGTAACATACCCATGTCATTTGCAACAAGCAAAATATCATCAACATATAGGACTAAAATCACAAACTTACTCTCACTGATCTTAATGTAGATACATCGATCAACGATGATCTCTACAAAACCATATGACGTAATGGTATCATTAAAATTTATATACCATTATCGAGAAGCTTGTTTTAGTCCATATATTGACTTTCTCAGCTTACACACTAAATTTTATTTTCATGCGACCACGAAACCTTCTGGTTGGTCCATATATACTTCCTCCTCAAGATATCCATTAAGAAAGGCGGTTTTCACATCCATCTTGTGAAGCTCGAGATCATAATGAGCCACCAAAGCCAAAACAATTCTAAGAGAATCCTTCTTTGAAACAGGAGAGAATCTTTCTTTATAGTCAATGCCATCATTCTAAGTGAACCTTTAGCAACAAGGCGACACTTGCGTCTTTCAATTTTACCTTTCGAGTGGTGTTTAGTCTTACAGACCCATCTACAACCAACGGTTTTGAAACCATCGGGCAACTCTACTAAGTCCCATACATGATTATCACTCATAGAATTCATTTCTTCTTTTGAAGCATCCAACCACTCTTCAGAATTATCACTTTCCATGGCCATTTTGAATGAGATAGGATCTTCATCCATGCTTAAGTCACATTTATTTTCAATAGAATAAACCACATAATCATTTGAAATGGCAGATCTTCTGTCTCTTCCAGATCGCCTTATAGGTATTTGTGGTTCACTATTCTCTTCTTTAATTATGACATGTTCAACAACAATATTTTCAACTGGTGGAACTGACACATCATTATGTTGTTCTAATGTGTCACTAAACTCAGATGCAACAATAGGAACAACTACCTCAGGTGAACTACATGTGAAGAAACTTCAACCTGAACTTCAGAAATGTCCACCTTTCGCGGTTCACCACTCCTACTAGTTTTACCATTTTCAATGAACCTAGCATTACCCGAATCAACTATTCTCGTACTATGGTTAGGGCAATAAAATGTGTACCCCTTTAATTTTTCAGGATAGCCAATAAAAAATCCACTAATAGTCCTAGAGTCAAGTTTCTTTTCTTGTGGATTATATAGTCTTACTTCTGCTGGGCAACTCCACACATATAGATTATGACATATTAGTCACCAAATTGACCTAATTATTTTCTTATAAATATAAAAACACTAATAGGTAAATTTATTCTAATATTATATTAATATTTCATAACATATATTACCTATATTTAAATCTGGTGGAAGAATGCTTAAAATAAACACTATGAAGTGCAAAAATAAAATAAACCCAACTGAGCACTGGCTTAAATATGCCGAATCATTGTCTTATGTCCAATTGTGTCCATGAAAACACCATTAAAAAAAATTTACAACGACAACATAACACGCCTTTATTACTTAAAATATCCATTTACTTTTGATAAATAATTATACGTGTATGCACAATAGATGAATTATTATGTGCTAACAGTTATGCTTATGCTATCAAATGTTCCAGAATAAATAATGGAAACCACTGTTTCATGCATGCAATCTTACGTAATGATTCAAACATCAAGAGGTGGATTACATCCAAGCATGAGTCAAGGTTAGTGTTTCTACTCTCGTTAAAAATGTGTTAGGATTGAATTAAGGCAAATCTAAATTAGGTCTTCGTGTTGATTTCATAATAGAAATCATAAAAGTTTATTTAACAATTGGTATGACAGCCATCTTAGATTTGATTAATTTCATCCTTGAGTGAATCCGTTTGTTTCTTGATGCTTGTGAATTGTTCGCGTGAATTTTTGAACTTAATTATTATGGTTTTGACGACAATGAAAATGGGTAGTGTCTAATGATGCAATACGGTTAATTATAGTTGTCTTAAAAGGTGTTTTGCATGATTAAAGGTTGATAGATTCTTTACGGTTAACTAGTCACAACGGTTCATATTGGATCAATATGCTTGTTTGAATAAAACTGAAGAAATCTGGGTTTTTTTTTGTTGGCACCGTAAAGGCGCATTCATTAATTTGTAAATTTCCTTAAATTTTTTTTTGGAATATTTTTAATTCATGTTGTTTAAGTTTAAGTAACAACCGTAAAAGAATTTCACTCATAATTTTAACGTTTGGCATCAAGCGATCAAAATCATCTGCAATAATATTTAAGTTATTCGTGAATAAGAGTAGCTTCATAATTAATCTGAGTTTCTTTGATGTTTGAATCATTACGTAAGATTGCATGCATGAAAGAGTGTTTTACATTATTAATTCTGGAACATTTGATAGCATATGTATGACTGTTAGCACATGGTAATTCATCTAGTGTACATACAAGTTAATTATTTATCAAAACTAAACGAATATTTGAAGTAATAAAGGTGTGTTATATTGTCGTTGTAAGTTTTCGGTTAATGGTGTTTTCGTGGACGCCATTGAACATAAGACAACGATTCGGCATATTTAAATCAGTGCTTAGTTGGGTTTATTTTATTTTTTCACTGCGTAGTGTTTATTTTAATCACTCTTCCGCCAGATTTAGATAATAGGTAATATATGTTATGAAATATGAAGATAATATTAGAATAAATTTATTTATTAGTGTTTTAATAACCATTCTGTTGAGGAGTACCATGCATAGTGTATTGTGCATAAATGTCTCTATTTTCAAGTAATTTTGCAAATGGATTAGGACATGTCCACTTTCATCGAATTTTCCATAAAATTCACCACTTCTGTCAGATCTCAATACTTTAACCTTTTTATCTAACTGTCTTTCCACTTCATCAATGAATACCTCTAGAACATTCACAGACTTAGACTTTTCATGCAGTATATAGGTATATCCATATTGTGAGTAATCATCAATAAATGTGATGAAATATTTTTTGTCACTCCATGAAGGAGCATCGAAAGGGCCACATATGTCGGTGTGTATTAACTTAAGAAGCTGAGTGCTTCTTGTGCCTGGTTTCTTTAAAGTATGTTTCGTCTGCTTTCCTTTAATGCAGTATATGCATACATCTAGGTCACTAATATCCAATTGAGGAATAATTTCATTCTTTATCAACATCATAATTCTTTATTTGGAAATATGACCTAGTCGTTGATGCCACAAGAAAGAAGAATTTTCATTAATTGCGCTATGCTTAATGCCTCGAATTTCAACATTAAATAGGGATTCAGAAAACTTTGTATCATTGTTAAACTTATAAATTGAATCAAATAAAGTACCACTACCATAAAAGTAATCATTTCGGTACAATGAGAAAACACGATGTGCAACCTTAATACTAAATCTAAATTGTCCAACCTAATAACAGAAACAAGACTTCTAGCACACTCAGGTACATAGAGACACCCTTCAAGATCCATATGACTTCTATTGTCCAAGATCAATCTATACGTCACAATTCCTTCTATTTGTGCTTTCATTATGTTTCCCATGAACAAGCATTGTTCAGGTCCTTTTATGGGCTGGATCGAACTGAATCCTTGTTTAATATGAGACACATGAGTAGTAGCACCAAAATCTAACCACCAAGTATTTTAGGAAATTGAACAAGATTTATTTCATAGCAAACAAAGCTGTAATGTTTACCTTTCTTGTCGAACCAACCTTTTCTTTAGGACAATCCTTCTAGAAGTGTCCTACTTGCTTACAAAAGAAAAACTTCTTTTCCTTCTGGATTTGAATTTGAGGTCATTCACGAAGTTCTTAACATTCCTTTTGTCCTTTCTACTTGATGTTCTTTTGCTGCTACTAGCACTTCCAAGACCTCCAAGGATAGCAAATTGATCTTTCATCTTCCTTAATATCCCCTCCTCTTGAATTAACATAGCCTTTAATTCCTTAAAGTTCCATTTTTCCTTAATGGTGTTGTAATTCACTTGGAACTGGCTAAATTCAAGAGGTAGAGAGTTCATGATGAATTGAACCAAGAACTGCTCATGTACCTCCATTCCTAAGGTCGTTAACTTTTCTGCTAGATTAAAGATGTGCATCACATGATCATGGATTGGGTAAGACCAGTCAAACTTCTTTGTAATTAACTCATTCATGAGACTTCCTACAATCGACTTGTCAGCCAATTATGATTGTGAACACTCCTTAATTTTTTCTATGAATTTACTTGCTTTCTCTGTCTTAGGCATTGATGGCTTAATGCTTTCTGCCATCGTCAACCTCATAAGGTTCAAGCTCAGCCTGTTAGATCGCTCCCATCTCTCATAACGAGACTTTTCAGATTCAGAGCTATCTACTGTAAGAGCTGAAGGTTCCTCATTAGTTAGTATGGCAGAGTCCAAAGCCATTATACCAAGTGTAAACCGGAATTACTCGAACCACTCACCATAGTTGACGCAATTAAACTTTACCACAAAGTTAGCATATTCAAACACATTTGATGAAGTTGCAAGCATTCATACATGTTTACCTGTTAGTTCTTTGAGACTTTAATATATATTTAGACTAATAGAACCCTAAAACTTGTATTTTAAGTAACCTTTGGGTAATACTTATATACAAACACTTTCAGGAATGCTAGTAATAAATACTTTTATATTAATCAAATCAAACACTATCAAATAAGTATGTTATCTTTGGATATAAAAATTATCAACTATAGTAAGAAATGACTAATTCTTTTCTTATTATTAGTTATATTCAATTATCCACTTTTGGGTGATCTCCTAGAATAGTAAATAATAAATTAATTGACCGATCAAACTTTTATGTCATTTAGCATCTTTGATCTGGATCAATTATAGACTATTATTAATTTTAATATTTATAAGTAAATAAGAAGGTCACTTTGGTGATTAACATGTCATAAACTATATAAATATTTAAACACTAATAGGTAAATTTATTCTAATATTATGTTAATATTTCATAACATATATTACCTATTATTTAAATCTGGCAGAAGAATATTTAAAATAAACTCTACCCAGTGCAAAAATAAAATAAACCCAAAATCACTGATTTAAATATGCCGAATCGTTGTCTTATGTTCAATAGTGTCCACGAAAACACCATTAACCGAAAACTTACAACGATTACATAACACGCCTTTATTACTTCAAATATTCATTTACTTTTGACAAATAATTAACGTGTATGCACACAATATGAATTACCATGTGCTAACAGTCATGCATATGCTATCACATGTTCCAGAATTAATAATGGAAAACACTCTTTCATGCATGCAATCATACGTAGTGATTCAAACATCAAAGAAACTTATAATAATTATGAATCTACTCTTATTCGCGAATAACTTAATTATTAATGCAGATGATTTTGTTCGCTTTATGCCAAACATTAAAATTATGAGTAAAATTTCTTTACGGTTGTTACTTAAACGTAAACAAAATGAATTAACAATTTTCCAAAAAAAAAATTTAAGGAAATTCACTAATTAATGAACGCACCTTTGCGGTGCCAACAAAAAAAAAACTCAGATATCATCAGTTTTATTCAAACAAGCATATTGATCCAATATGAACCGTTGTGACTTGTTAACCGTAAAGAATCTATGAACATTTAATCATTTAAAACACCTTTTACGACAACTATAATTAACCATATTGCATCATTAGACACTACCCATTTTCATTGTCGTCGAAACCATAATAATTAAGTTTAAAAATTCATGCGAACGATTCACAAGCATCACGAAACAAACAGATTCACTCAAGGATGAAATTAATCAAATCTAAGATGACTCTGATACCAATTGTTAAATAAACTTTTATGATTTCTATTATGAAATCAACACCAAGACCTAATTTAGATTTGTCTTAATTCAATCCTAACACATTTCTAAAGAGAGTAGAAACATTAACTTTGATCCATGCTTGGATGCAACCCCACCTCTTAATGTTTTCCCATTTAACATTTTCCTTTTGGTGATTTTCTTGATGGACAAGAAATCCCAAAATCTTCCTTAATCTCTCTTTGATAATCGCTTTTATTGTGGTGATTTTCTAGAGAGATTTTTCATGTCACATAAAATGATATAGGATGCCAATATATATTAGTGTAAGGGATGTGACTAACCAACACAACCTTTCATCCTTTTAACTACCACAATATATAGTTTACATATATTAAATTCTTATGGTAATATATTCTTTTATTATTACCTTTTACATATATGTATATGATCATGAGACTAAATACATTTATAAATATAAGGTAAAGTAGGAGGGTTATCAATACACTCATATTCTAACTCATTACTCGAAACCGATCAATCACGGTATCGAGTTTTATATTAGAATATAAAATATTAATAGGAACTTGAACTTTATATTAAACCAATAGATACATAGGTCACATAGAATATAAAATATTCTTACATGATGGTGTTTTTCTCGAAAAGGAAAACATTTGCTATTCAATCTGAACATAAGAGGATAATTTAATGAATTTACATGGATAACGTTTTCGAGAATTTTGTAATTTTAAATCAAATTTAGCTAAAAATTAATTAGTAGCATTTTAATATTTAGATTTATATATGATAATTAAATTACAAAATATATGTAAGATTATATGAGATGAAATTATAAGGATCAAAATGAAAAAGTTGCTTTTGGAATGTACAAAACCTTATATTTGAAATTATAAACATTACATTTGATATAAGCAACTCGATTGGTAAAGTCAGATAACAACATTTAGCTAAGGATGTGGAATGAGTTGCAAAATTCAAGCACAATACAAAATGAATTACCGTTTTTCCTCATAGAGCAGGTGTGATCCAAAAACGCACATCACTAGTTTCGAAAACTAAGATAAGTACCCAATTGATGAGAAAGTCTAACGACAGGGTCGTTTGGTACTACGAGGTTTTTCATCCCTATCTCGTGGAGAATCAGAAGCTGCTTCATCGGGGCAAAATTGAGACTGAGATCTCTCAGGCGATCTAGAAGAATCTACAAAGAGAGAATCAAAATGGGAGTGGTGTCGAATAAGGCATCCATTGATTCTATAGTAATAAAGTGGTTGTTAAAAAACAAATAAGTATGACAAAAAAGTAAACAAAACAATATCAATTACGTTGTGGGACGAAAACATGATCGTCAGTAGACGCCAGTGAGTTCAGTTGGATGACATCGAGATGTAGCAGAAAGGCCGGATCACAGAGGTTACTTGCTAATTCAAACACTACTTCCTGGAACACAGTGGATGCAGCTGGATCCTCCGGCAAAACACCTACAAATGGAAAATCACATAGACATTAAAGATCAGGGATTAGTCTGATATTACACAATAAACTTCTACTAAAATTTCTCAACGATTAATGGCAGTGGATCCACCTGCAGCCAAGTCACCCTTCATCAGGAAAGAAGACACCACGAGCCTTCGGACAATGTATCACTACTGCTAGGAATGCTTTTCTCCTACAATAAGATTAGGACACCCATGCACATGTCATTGTTGTTGAGAATACAACCAGATCCATGTGATCATCATCAATGAGGACAAACACATGCCCATTGAAGCATGTCTCTGAGTCTATATACATTGGTCCATGCCACGACATCATGACCATGGGGCGTATCGATGAATGTACTACTTGACCTTGACTATGTGTCTATATTGGACTAAACATTAGTGTTCATTCTCTAGACCGTACATCTCCAGTCAGACAATGAATCATTTCAGACCATGTGCACGTACATTGAAACACTATCACCAAGTGTTCAATGGCTCACGCTCTAACATCTTCTTTAGTAGAAGAGCTAATGTGCTACTCCAAATTCAACAAGGAACTTAATATTGTGGTGAAACTCATGAAGTCCTATGAATAAAATCATGTTATTTTCCGCCTTCAAACATGAAACCAGAAAATAAGGGGAAAATTGTTGAATCCATGAATCCAGCTTCCGAGCAGGATGCCAGCCTTCCGATTCCTACCTGGAGAAATCTTCAGATTTTTGCTCCATTCTTGCCTTCGGATTCCGGCTTCCGACTTCCAGGTTAAGTGTTTTCTGCTGCCTACAGATAAATGGAAATCTTCCTTAGTATAAGGTAACCATCTTAGACAAGAAGGAATCTTCCTAAATTTAAGAGAAAGAGGAACTATTCTAATATATATGGACATCCTTAAGAAAAATGGAAATATCATATTATCTAAAGATATAATGAATATTTCCAAATTCTAAGAGAGGTTCACGACTTTTACTATAAATATAAGGTCCCTAAACCTAAAGATGGGGGGAGGGAGGGGGGGGGGGGGGGGGGGGGGTTAACACGTCCAACATAAGAGCTCACCAATTCTAAAGCCGCCAAGACAATAATTCACACCTAGGAGACTATCTTCATTGACATACCTTTAACTTTCAAATCCTTGCAATTACTATTAACCATATCAAGATATATGCTCATTGTAGCATGTCTGCAACTCTACTTATTGGCTTCAGTCACAATCTCCAGCTCATCATCAGGTATACTCCATGCTCATTGTAGCATATCGACTAGTTTAATGTATGGTCCGGCCATGTGCCCTCTAGAAAAGATGACTCCTATCAACTACAAAGCCGCATGCTTACTAGGCTACATGCCAACAGCTGTACGTACCTCCAACAATATGAACTACGAATGGTGTGATCCCTCACTAAAGAGTGCGTAGGCAATCCTTGCTGAAGGATGCAGCTATAAATCAAAACACCTTCCATAGTTCCATTGCCTAGAAATCCAAATAATGCCCCTAGTAGTCGGACTCACCAACAACTAAGGCTGGAAAACCATGCGGCCATCACTATAGAAAGGAAGCTCCTGCCTTACGATCCATCTTTCTTGCTATTACCGGGACATTGACGAAATATACTGGCCCATACCCATATGGGAATAATCTAAAGGTAGGATCTCCTAGTTTATCAACAACTGAAGCAGGAGAAATCATTACAACGACTTGTCTCCTTCTTCCTAACATTCCGTAGAGCTGAGCACGAATTGCTTGTACCTAAATACCCTATCACTATCTTCTCGGGGAAGCTGCTCAACCCTTTTCCGAAAAATAGGAAATTCGAATTGTCTCCATTTGTAAAGGAAGAGATACAAATCCCATAATGTGATTAGTCCTAGAAAAAAAAAAGGAAAAAAGTATCTTCACAAATAAAGACAAAAACCATCCGACTCAAGAACAGAACTTCCAGCCCCAAGCCGATGAATAAAGAAAAAAACCATTTGACCCAAGAATAGAACTTCTAGCCCCCAAGCCGATGAACCATCCGACTCAAGAATAGAACTTCCACCCCCAAATATTTGACTCGAGCCTGAAGGATATCTGTTTCGCCAGACCCTGCTCCAGGCCAAAAACTAGTAAACAAAAAAAATCAGGCACCCACTGAAGTGTTTCTACAACCCAAAGATCGGTCGAATGATCTCTGGGACAAAAAATTAGGCAAGGCCATGTGCCATAAATCCCAACGTCCACTGAAACGCAAGACCAGGATCCAAAATATTGTTGGATCAATCAATCTGACCAGGCTCCGAGCCTGAAGAAATCCACTTGACCAAGGTCTATCTACAAGAAATACTTCTCCTCCAGGTTTAAACACAGTTCAGGCCTAAGCAAACCCAAAGCAAGGATAACTCATAAGCGACATCCTTCTCAAAAAGGCTTGTTGAGAAGGGATGATTACGATCAGACTAAGTGCACATGTTAATAAAGAAATCGAAAGATAAGGGGAAAATGTTAGGAAAAAATAATCCAAGAAGAGATTACTCAAGCTCCCGAGAAGGACGCCGACTTTATTAAAGGGATTTTTAAAATTCAAGTTCTGGCTTCATTCTTCACTTAAAAATGGAAGACTTTTACTAAAAGGGATTCTTCCATATTTTTGAATATGGAAGACCTAAACCTAGCAAAAGACAACTACTAAGCTATAAAGGGGGACCCCATACCCTATAACAAGGGATTGACATTCAAAGACTAAGAGAATATAGCTAGGCGACTAAAACTAGGGTTTATACACCAAAACATTGTAGTTCATGCAAAATACATCAATAAAATCTCTCTTTCTTCTCAACTCTTTCTCTCTTTGATCTTGTTTACATATTGTTCTGTAGTGCCTACAAAAGATTTCACCTCAAAATACCAAAACAGACACTATCAACAGTGACAAAGGTGACGAGGAAGATGTGAACTACGTTAGTGGTACTGTTTTCAGAGTCAAAGATATGGGAATCAGAGTGGCAACAGAAAATTCAATGGCACTGGCCAGAGAAGTAATTTCAGCAACAACCAAACCTCACAGTACGAAAACCCCTATAACAACAACAACAGTGACTCCACAAGAAATTATTGAGCCTCTTCTTATCTGAATCGTCCTCCAACAACTCAAGAAAGCAAACTGGAATCAATAATTGATCAGGTTCTTGAAGGGCAGCATAGGTTCTTGAAGGGCAGCATATATTGGCAGTGGAGTTCAATGGGAAGATTGATGCTGTGTACACAAATCTGAATGAAAATATTGAAGCCCCCAACACCCATGTGAAGAAGATGGGGACTCAAGTGGTTCAAACTAGCGATGATGTAAGGAGTCATGAAGCCTTGGTTAAAGGTAAAAGTGAGGCTAGATAAAAACACGACGTGAGTGTCATCATAGATGGTGATTTATTTCAAGTGATGCAGCATTAGAAGCTTCAAGAAGCCGACTTTCATGTCGAAAATTCTATGTCAATTGGCAGGGGAAATTGGTGTCGTTCGACACCATCAAAAGAGAAGCAATTGACACCCCTTAAATAATATATGGGTTCTTATCAAACGGCAAGCATCTATCGACATTAGGCATACATCTCTCGACAACCACCTATGGCGTATTGAGTACAGTTACCGAGAATTGATCAACATCGTCTATATGCCCATCGACACCCATATCAGACACCAATGAAGCCAACAGTTGACATCAATCAGTAACCAAATTTTTGTCAGTTTCCTTCAGAGTATGATGCACCATACCTATTATCTGTCAATAGGCTACTGAGGGACATGTTCCTATTGGGCGAAGAAAAGAGGATCGAGGTTCCTAAGCATTAGAGGAGAGAGGTTACTGCCAAAGAGAGGGATAATTTCACCAATAGAGTACTAAGGATCCCTGAAGAGGTGCTTTTCGATGAGGCATATTACTAATACAGGCTCTGGATGGTTTTTAGAGAGAGCAGAGAGATAGAAGACGACATCAAGTGATGGTTCCATTAACTAATAGAGAAGATGCAGAAGAATGAAATTAAACTGAAGAAGAAAATTGAACCAGGGAAGTTTAGTTCCATGTACTATTTATTGCAAGTCACAACTATCCAAATGCATTGTGCGATACATGTTTCTTCAGTTAACATCATGCCTAGGGCGATGGCAAGTCAGCTGGGTCTCAAGATTTAACCTTCTAGTGACTCATTCAGATTTGTGTTTTGCTCTAAAGTACATTAAAGAGGACTTATCAAAGACCTTCAGGTGAAAATCGGTAATGCTATAGTCCCTATATAATTTCATGTGAAGGATCTTCAAACTTGATTGGAATACATCTCTAATGCTTTAAAGAGCCTTTATGACTACTATAGGAGCTATTTGCGACATGCCGATGAATAAGTTGTGTCTGCCATTCATCTATGAGAATGTTTACTATGACCATGTTCGAGTGTTCATAGGGCCCACGTCCTACATAGATTTGGGTGATGATCCATGATTTGGGGTAGCAGTTTATTCTAATTCTGGTCAAGAGAATGAAGATGAGGATTCAGTGTCGGTCGACACCCATCCAACATCGATCGACACCACAACAATTTATGAACAGCTGGATGTTTTAGAGCTTGAATCGTTTACTTCTCCCATAGCTATTCCAGAGAGACCACCACAAATGGTACTAGAACCAGACGAGTATGGAGTTTACAGAGATGAAGATTATTATGCCAGAGCTAATGATGGAAGGATCATTAATTTATCATAGAATGATATGAAAGAGATACTTGAAATGACGAAAAGTGTAGGAAGTCATTTCAGAGCTTACCACAGTATGAGGGACGTTTGAAGCAAGATTGTACCCATTTATTGGATTTCACCAGAATTTATCAGGAGATATCAAGTTGAGGATATGATAGCTGAAGTTGTTACAGCCCAAGAGAGAATGTTTGATGATTTCTGTAGAAGGCTGGATGCAATTTACTACCCTCTCAACAACAATACTGGATGGTTGAGAAAATGTATGGAAGAACTGGATCTGAAAGTGGAATACACTAGTGCTATTATTCAGAGACAGCAAGAACACATAACAAGAGGAGAAAAATCCATAAGACGCTTCTTGGGCACCTGGTTTGAGATAAGCGAAGATGTTGAGACTTGTTTCCCAACAAGTATCATCTAACTCCATACCAAAACTTCCAAAACGTCAAGATAAAGACTATAAACAAACGCTTGAAGGGAGGCAACCAATTTAGTAGGTTTTAAATTTGTTTTAATTTTTTTTTGCTAATTTTTGTATTTGTTTTATTTTAGATTCAAAAACATTCTGAGGACAACGAAGACTATACTAGCATCGAACGACAACTGGCCAGTATCGTTTGACACCACTTGACCGCAAGCATCGATCGCCACTTAACTGTGTCGATCGAGACTCATATCAGACGGCTGGTATACTCATTTTTCCTTGTTAAATACTTACGTAACTATTTATTTCCTTGCCAATCTTAGATTGTATAACACTTGGAATAGTGTTTTTTTAACCTGGGGGAGGTAGTTACTAACATTGTGTTTTCTTTAGAGTGTCAGCTTAGTCGTTTAATAGAGTCAAATAGGGAATGATGAACTTTTTCAATCTTACTAACTACTTATGCACTCTCTAGCACCATTCATTGAGGTTATTGATTGTAGTGTGTACTGAATGGAAACACCAAAGTGGATCACCTGCCAGTAACATCCATTTTTACTCAGAATTTCTAAAGGAACCAAAGCTGGCCTACAACTTAATCAATTCTATTTGCTTGTATTGGAGCTTTGTATACACTGGATCGGATTCCTCCTGCAAGTCTGGAAGGTAAAAGTTTTTCTCTCTCTCTCTCTCTCTTTCTCTCTATCTCTCTCTCTCTCTCTCTCTCTCTCTCTCTCTCTCTCTCTCTCTCTCTCTCTCTCTCTCTCTCTCACTTCGACATTTAGAAAAAGAAAGAAAAGATTGATACGATTTATTGAGATGCTGAGGGGTAGGAAAATTTCCTATGAATCTAGTATTCTAATTCAAATGGATGATCACAAAAAGCTGGAAACGAGAGGTAGGAAATTTTTCTATGACCCCTTTTTCGCCTACATTTTGCAAAGCTGAAAAGAAAAGAGAGGAATAAAAAATTGAAAAAAAAAGAGAAAAGAAGAGAGAAAGAAGGAGGAAAGGAACCAAAGAATATTGCATGTGTATTCAAATACTTGATGGGGTAAGATTCCATGTGTCATTTGATCGATACTCCCAAGATAAAGCATGCACTTTTATATGTAAGAAATGAGGTTAGTAGTGGGAGATGTCAGATGGTGTCTAGTGAGTTGTGAGCTGGATGGTCAGGTTGCTAAAATAGGGCAGAGTACATGGAAGTATCTTTAAAGTTGACACTAATTTGATGTGACTTGCAACATTGCAGAGGTGGTGATATGTTCTTAAGAAAAGGTAAATCCCTGCGATTTTCAAAACTTTTTCACAGGTATTTTCTATGTTTTGCTTCAGGGCAAGCAAATGATAAGTCTGGGAGAGTTGATATACTATGGATTTTACTAGTTTTTAGCCATATTATAAGTCCTTTTTGGAGTCTTTACATTATGTTTTGAGTCTATTTTAGAGTCTTTTCAGGTCTAGACATGTTTTGGAGCATTGTGGAGATCATGGAGCATTTTAGAGCTAAAAGATGAAGAAACATGTAAATGTTCAAATAAGTCAGAATCGAGATTAGAAAGAGTGTTAATCGACACTATCCTTAGTAGTGATTGACACGTGTGCGATACAAGACAACTTTGTTTCCAGATTCGGAGGCTTGGTCCAAAAGTTTCCACGAACCAAGCTTGGCATTGTCATTCTGAATATTGATCAGTTTAAGGGATCTATATATATGCCTCTGAAAATTTTATCGCTCCGAGTTTTCCAAAGATATCAAATTATCTGAAGATATGGGTCCCTATATAGCTATGGATCCTGAATTCTGCTCTTTCTCCAAAAAATGTAATCCATATTGGCATAAATACTCATTAACTCAAAGATATTAGGGCTCGATGATATTGCTGATAAAGACTATGCCTGCAAGCCTTTAGGGCACTCAAAAATAGCCTGAGTGACTGATTCATTAGGGTTCCCACATCTAGGAAAGTAATTTTCTCATCGTTTATGATGACGTGTCAAGCTCTAGTTACCGCTACGTGGCCCTTTATAATCTGCCAAATAAAGTGACACATCTTCTGGGGGCATTTATTCTCCAAGCGAAAGTATGAAGCTCTATGATACTAGGTTTGGGAACCAAAATTCACACAGTCGTTTTTCGTAATCGGTGTCACAGATTTCTTCTGAGTCAAACATCAAGTAAGAAAATCTAAAAAACAGACGAAATAAAATAAATCGAGATGAAGAACAGAGCAATAAAGATATTATTCTGAATCTGCGTAGGAGCATTTACAACAGGTAAAGCCTCGACAGCAAGAGCTGTTGGCGAGTTTTGTAGTTCTAATCACCTTAATCGCAGCTTGATAACATGAAACGAAAAATACCTAAATTACTCTAAGTGCTAAGTTTTTTTGCTGAGAATTTCTTGTGTGTCTACGTCCCACTCCCTTGCTTCTCTTATATGTGTCTCCAAGGTTGGTCGTCTTTCCTTTTCTGCCCTCGATTCCAGTTTATCCTTCTGCGGAAATCTTCCTTATCTTCTCGAGTTTTCCATAATTATCTCGAAACTTGACGATTAGCTTATGTTCAATTTATCTTCTGCGGATATCCGGTAGACCATCATTGTAATTGGGCTTATTCTTGTCTAAAATCATAAGTGGGCCAATATCGCGTTTTAGACCCTTTCGGGGCCATTTTGTAATTTAAACAATTTTTATGATTTCTTTCGGAGAAATCGTCCTTCATACGATTGCACGATGATGGTTCCGCAAATAATAAACATATTGTATAGCCCAGGTAACATTGGTGTTTAATTTAATCGTTATCGTTTTATACGATTGACTCGAAGTTTTACGAAAAAACAAGTCTTCACGATATCGAGATGTCGATCGACGGGGGTCGATAGATAGAGTTCTTCATGATCGACATTAAAAATTTCTTCTGTGGCATCCATTAACCTTGTATACTCTCCAGTGCGATCTTCTAAAGCAAAGATGACGCCTTCAGAAGATGTGATTGCTTTCTCTAGAGGGTCGCTTGAGCACATATCTATGAATGATTCTTCTGCTAGGTCAGAAATGTAATCAAAATGGTAGGTTTAACCATAGATCAAAGGTTGTTTTATTATATTTTCC
The DNA here is from genome assembly GCA_905132885.1 of Moricandia moricandioides. NCBI lineage: Eukaryota > Viridiplantae > Streptophyta > Magnoliopsida > Brassicales > Brassicaceae > Moricandia > Moricandia moricandioides. Next base: position 28,827 of record CAJHQQ010001605.1, read on the forward strand.
ATGTCAAAGACCATCGGTACCTTCCCGATGTTGAGGCATATACGTCCCTCTCTAACATCAATGATCGCCCCGACAGCTGTCAGGAAAGGTCTTCCTAAGATAATCGAATTCTGAGGTTCTCGCTCATATTTAAGCACTATGAAAACTGCAGGTATATCACAGTTATGAATGCGTACGGGTACATCATCAACTACCCCTTCCGGAATTCTAGTGGATCTATCAGCTAAAACGAAAGTGACCCTGGTAGGTTGAAACTGTGTTAGCCCGAGAGTGACTGCAATGGAATAAGGCATCATGTTGACACTAGAGCCTAAATCGCAGAGGAATCTTTTTAATCTCTCATCATTAATAGTGCAGTCCAGAATGAAACTATCGGGGTCAGGGAGTTTTACTGGAGTTTTTCCTTGAATGATTTCCCTCAATTCTTCGGATACCATCATCACGCAGTGTTCTGATTCATGGAATCCTCGTGATGCCGTATCTTTCACGTACTGCTTAATGGCAGACGAGAAGTGAATCGTATCGCTTAGTGGCATCTCAATGTTTACTTTGTCAAACGCTTTCTCGCATATTGATTTTCTCAGCTGCTTCTTCTTAGCGTTCTTTGTAGGAAAGGGGGGGGGGGGGGGGGGGTCGATTGGTATACCTTTGTCCTAAACGGTTCGGTTGGTTCTGGGTCATAGTGTTGATCGATTATTGCTTCAGAGCGTCGATTGATTACAGGTCCGGAGTGTCGTTTGATTCTCGGTAGGGAGTGTCGATCAATGTCTCCTATGTCTGTGTTCTTTCCCTTAGTTTCAAGAATTAATTCCTCAAGGTCGTCAGTTTTGTTTAATACTTCAGTTTCAGGAGGGATTTCAGGATCTTTCTCGTATATTTCGAGCGGGAAGGGATGCGATTTTTCTTTTTAATTTGTTGTGATTTTCTCGAATTCATCGATGGTGATGCTCTTTTTAATGCCATGGTTGAATTATATACCACTTTGTAAGGCTACGACATTGCAATGGCTTCTAGGGTTAGCGTCTGTTTTACCAGGTAAAAATTTGTCCTTTCTCTTGATGGACATAGCGTTACTCGCCACTTGATTGTCGATCCTCTTAATGTGTTCGCTTAGAGTTTCAAATTTTTTTTCATCTCTGGGTATATAAGATCTAACTTCTCATTGAGGTCGGCGGCTATTCTACAGTTTCCTGTGAAGACTTGATTCATTTTTTACTTTGAATTTCTTCCGTGTCTGTTTACAGTGGTGTCGTAGTTGGTTGTAAAATTACCAGCACTTTCCTTAAATCCTTGATCGTTCATGTTCATCACATCAGAGAACTCAACTAGTTTTTCGAAGTCAGAAGAAATGGCATCGTCCTCACCATAATGTTGTGACAAGCCATGTCCGTCCAGAAGGGTCGCAACTGTTGCCAGAATTTTTCTAACTCTAATTGAGTGCTTCTCCTCCGCGAACATTGGTGGTTCCTTCTTTTCGGTGTCTCTCTTTTCGAAAGCTCTACCTAAAGCTATGTTTTTATCAGCCTTTTACCACTTGCAGGGCTTCGGGTGCCAAATTTCCCCTCGCTGGCTGTATCAAGGATGGTTTGATAGTCTAGGGTTAGTCCTCTATAGAAAGTGTCGATGAGTTGGGGTTTTGAGAATCCATGGTGCGGGCATGAAAGTTGGTAGCTCTTGAACCTCGTCCAGGAGTTTTAAGATATTTGCGGCTACCTTGAATGAATGTGGATATTTCTCTCTTTGCTTCTAAGTATCTCTCCTCGTCAAAGAAGTGATTGATGAAAGCGCTTCTAATATCTTCCCAACAAGTCAGGGATCCTGGTGGTAGCTGGTTCAGCCAATTCCTGGCATCACCTTCTTGGAAAAAAGGAAAACGTTTGCAGCGATTGAAATCGCCGTTCACCATGTCTTCTAGCATCTCGATGTGATCGTTTGGGTGTTCGGTAAGAGGACACTGAATTGATTTTTGCACGCCATGATAAGGAAGTCGATATCAAGCTCGGAGCTTCCTTTATGGTTATCGGATAATCGAATTGCGGACCTCTTGGAATAGGTACTGCTGGGGTTTAGGCATTCGAGCATTGGCAATTCATGCTTTATCTCATTCTTCGTATATTTAGTGATTTGATTGGGGATTGCAGCCCCCTGATAATTAATGAGTTGGCTTGCTTTGTTGCTTTTATTGTTCATTTGTTCTATCGAGATTACTTTCTTATTATCAGAATAAGTAAAGCCGTACTTACCTGCTTCCGGATGATCGGTATCGATCGATGGCAAAGGAAGGGTGTCGCCCGACAGTAGTGGACCAGTGTCGATCGATTTCGGATGAGATCCGTCGATCGATTCTTGTCTTCCTAAATTCGTATCCTCTCCTTTAAGTACCTGCATCACGAGGTTTAGGGAAAGAATTAGCAGACAGTAAAGTAAAATCTAGACAATACTTTAAACGAAATCTAATGGCAATAAGAAAGAGTCCCCGGCAACGGCGCCAAATTGGATTGGGGTTTTATTTCAATTAACCATATTTCCCACTTTTACTTTCTCAAATAAGAGGTTCAGTGTAGTACTTAGGGATCGAATCCACAGAGACTCTAGGATTGCAAAATAGACTTATTGTTTTCGAATTAAAGCTAGATGGATTATAATAATAACAATTAAAAGCGATTTCACGATTGATTTGGTTTGTGAAGATCAAATTAAGAGATTAGACTTAGGAGAAATTCTTAGGTAAAATTAGGTACTAAAGATTAATAGATTGCTACGGTTTTTAATAAGCACTGTTCTTGAACTCAAACCTTAGGTTTTAGGAGCTCGCTCTAGCTCATCTCACCTGAGTATCAATCGATGTCCACCAGGTGGTATCGATAGATGTCCACCAGGTGGTATTGATCGATGCTCATTCTAAATATTACTAATTTCGCGGTTTGATGGGTTCTCTAAACTTCTAATTCAACTTCTGTTTGTTACCGGTTATTTAGATTGTTTAAGATAGATTTCAGGTTATAACCAAACTCTCGCTTGCACTATAGAACCCTAATATCTAAGGTTGAGGTGATCAAGTTCAACTTAGCATTAAGAGTAACTTAAACAAAGAACCAAGAAGATTTCCCTAAAAATTTTACAAAATCAGCAATACATTATTACCATTGCATAACCCTAAATCTAACAATGAACTACTCAGACATAGCAATAAAGAACATGGATAAATTCTTAATAATTTGCATAGAATAAACTAAGTAAAAAGATAAGGAGTTCAAGATCTTCTCTGTAATGACGATTAGATCTTTCTCTCCAATAGATGTAGCAATATGTTCCAACTCTCAATTCCAAAACTCTTTTGTAACTTAGAATACAACTTTTTTTAGGTCTTCTAGGCTTAGGTCAAAACTAAGATAGAAACCCTAATTAATAGTTTAAATTTCGCCCAAGGACTTGTCTTGCAATTGATGGAACTTCTGGGTAAAACTTTTAATTTCTCAAGCCTTCACCAATCTCGCTGTCGATCGACGCACAGTGTGTGATGTTGATCGATGGTTCACTCACAAATCCACTCTGAATTTCTGCCTGAGCATCCTAAATGCTCCAAAATAGCTGAAAAGCTCCAATTGCTTCCAATGAGTACCTAGACCTGTAAATACTCTAAAACAGTACTAAATGCCTATAAAGGATTCTAAAAATACTTTATATATCATAAGTAAAATCCATGGTATATCATGCTGCCAAGGGGCCGAGTGAATGCATGCATTTTTTCCCTGCCACCATCCGGAATTTTTGCCGAGTTCCAGAGGAGGTGACATTCAGATGTCGAAACATGGAGAAAGTTCCAACTCCCCGCTTTGTGGCTACTTTACATGTTACGAGGTGCATCTTCTATATTTCCGCTTATGTTTTCCCATCACGGAAGTCATATTCCGGTTCTTGGATCACCATGGCTTGTAGATAAGTCACCTTTCACATGCAGGACTGCAGCACCTTTCGCATGCAGGACTGCAGCACCTCGTCATCTTGGTTTTAAGTTACAAAAGAGGGATGGACCAAAGTGTCAACTATCTTCTAGCTTTTATGTATCCGAAGAGTACGGGTTTGCCGCTCCAATACTGCCTCAAGCAGAGGAATCCCATGGCGGTGATGAAGTTGTTTACATCCAACTTTCATAGTTGAGACAAGCTTTACTTCTTCATCCACATAGATAAGGCTTCTGTTGTGGAAGAAAGCATTCCTATCTCTAGACGAAGATGGAGTCGCAAGGGTATCGTGGTCGGATACTTTGACCGTTTTTTGTTTACTGATGTCTGACCATTTCTTTTTCTTTTTTTCAGGTGTCGATCCTATTCCCACGTTTCTTGTTGACACACTCATTTTTAGGGACCTTCTTCGAGGCGGCCCGTTCTATTAGGGTTACTTTTCTCCGCAACGAATTTTTGAAGCAGTTGAGTATCATCACGCTCAAGCTCGACCTCATACGTTCGTGGACAAATATTCGGATCCAACTATGGAGAAATACGTCCCATACAATATTCCTACTGTGAGAGAGAGGTCTACCAAGAATAAACAAGTTTCCATCGATGAAAGCGATGTTGCTTACGAGGGGGTGGAGCTGCCCACAAAGGAATGGTACTACGATCTCTTTGCTTGAGATGGGAGTGGTACCAGCCACACCCTGCTGCCGTCGTTCGGAGGTGGGTCCGAACTTGAAGACTATATCGCCTCACTAAACGTTCCATCGGGTCAGCCCGTGACCAGCGGAGGTCCTGTTAGATCGGGAAAGTTTACGGAAGCATCGCAATACTGCATGGGGGTTAGTTTTCACATTTACTTGAATTTTGTTTTGTAGAATTTTCCCCTAACTTAAATGAAAAGTTTCTTGTATGGCCTCCATGTGATGGACGAGGCCCCTGGAGTGAGCTGTCTAAAAGCTCAGATGGCCCAATTTAAGGTCAAGATGTCCCAGAAGGAAATTGCTCGCTTGAAGAGTGAGGTCAAGATGCGTCTTCTTCATGAGAAGGATCTCGAGCTTGAGCGAGCGCGCATTCTCTATCGTGAGATCAGGGCTGGTAGGAGAGAGATGGCCTCGATCATGAATGATCGTTTGACTCAGTTTTTGGTTTATTTTGGAGATTTTTAGCAAGCGTATAGTTCCTTTGGGGACTATTTCAAATGTCGAGGTTTCGTGGGCGCCTTGTCGCGTGCGCAGAATGGCAAGAGCAACTTCAAGACTAAAGTGGCAACGATTTTGAGGCATCTGGCCGACCTTTCCAACACAAAATTGATGATTCCCCAGATAGAGAGGAAGATTTGAGGGTGCTAGAAAAATTCCCGTTTCTCCTGATTCAGAGGAGGTTGGAACTGTGAATCCAGGAGAAGACGTAGAGGTTGAGCAGGATGTGGACCCGCTGAGAGTTAGTGACTACTCGATTGGGAGGTCGATGTTTCGGAATTATGTGTTAGATTTTTTATGGATGTTTTTGTTTTTAAGGAGTGTGTTCCCCATGTTATGTTTATGTTTTCGTTTTGGCCAAGTATGGCTGTTTGTTTAGACTATCGGGACTGGCTGTGTGTGACTTTGAATCCCTACCGCTCTGTGGCTTTTATGTAATGAAGTATGTAACTCATTTTTAATGATGTGTGAGTAGTATCGTGGATGTGGAGGAAATAATTTGAGTTGTCATCTCATATCTAACTCTTTGGAGAATCATTACATTCGTTGTTCATTTTAGGCATGAGTGTTTGAAAAACTTAGATTTTCGGATTTTCATGAACATACAAACATAAGCGAAGACACAACTTTTAGGATCTCATATCATTTAGACACTATGCCTTGAGATGTTTGATACAAGTGTATTGGGTTTAGGGCAAGACCTAGACTTATTATCGGTTTTATGATTTTCGGTGACTATTCTGGTTTACGTTACCCATTTGCAGTTTTGACCTGGTTTCATCTCAATATTGAAGTCTGCGATACGTTCTTGGCTTATATGACTTGCACCGATCGGAAACCGAGCATCTCTCCAAAGACAATTTTGAAGTCGTCTGAGAGTGCTGACAAAAAAAATTGGATTTATTTTATAGCGCACTGTTATCCTTGTCTCAGATGTATGAGGACCAATCCTACGAGAAGGGAGGTCTAAACTTGTTTTTAGAGAATAATTGATGTACTCGTCGGGGTCAATCAACGAATTTGATATAAGAGCGAGCATATGCTCTTATGAGATAGTTGTTAGTTTATAGCCATGGACGGACTGTTTTAGTGGTTTGTATAGAGTTTGAAACTATATTTTCAAAGGTTCTCTCGCGACGTCTCACTTTTGTTTTCCAAAAATATGTTTTATATGTGAGGTGATCTAAATTTTTTGAGAATAGGGTTTAGTGTTTTGGTTTGAGGTCGATTTTGACCGTGTATTCGAGAATCATTTGTGTAGTAGTTTGTTGAGAAGTGTTTTTCCATTCGGATGTTCCCTTAGTGTATCGCTTTTCAAAAACTTTTGCGTTTCGGAGATGTTCAGCTATTATCGAGAAAACTTATATGTCGTTCGAGGGATGCTTTTCGGAAGCACTTGGATTTTTCTTGGTTTTAATGAGTTGGTTATTCGTGAGATTTCAGTTTCCGGGTTATACGATAATCGTTTATTCGTGACTAGGTGTTTCTTTACAAATTGTGAATTGTTATTATAGTTGTAAGAGTAACTCGGAGATCAAGTATTTTAGGTGATAAAAGATATTTGTGAGACCTTTGAAGTCGTATTGCGTTTTCTTATTATTGGAGAAGTTTTAAAAATATCGAATACAAAGGCAAATAATTAAAATATGGGAGTATACGAGTATACGTATACGTACCCAATGCCCCCCCCCACCTTTTGAGAGAGGGGGACAGTTGCACTCATCTTGAGACGAGTTACCTACGTACCCCTTTTGGGGATCAAGCCATCTCGTTGTTCAGTTCGTGTTGCGAGAATTTTTACTCGGTAGTTGTCGCTGCACCGATCGCCTTAGTCGCAGTAACTGTTGCTGGATTGACGACTTCTTATGGGTTTTTCTCCTCCGGTTGGGCTAGAGCGTTGGGCTCGGAAGCTTGCTTTCTTTCTTTGTCCGAAGACGTTGGTCAGGTGGATGATTATGGATCATACTTTTCGGAAGAGTTTTCAGTTGGAGGTTGGGTTATCTTCGTGCGTTTGGGTTTAGCCATAGATGCCGTCGTGATTTTCCTCAGCTTATGTTTGACCATGAAGCAAAGTCGCAACTCTTATTGGGATCCTCAGATTGCTGCGGTTCCGTTCGGAGTCGGATATTTGATGCCCTGGTGATAAGTTGACAATATGATGAACCCATGGAGAGGAGATCCTTTTGTCCCTGATTCTTTTGAAGGAAGATCTGATGGTTTTGAGAGAGATCTGGGTTGATTTTGATGATGATGGATGGATTGATTTGATCTTCAGAAATCTATGAACTGATCAGATCTTGTGTAGATGTGTCCTTGATCAAGAGAATGAACTTTTTTTTTGATCAAAGACAGGTTTTGCTTGCAGAGAATGAACTCCTAACAGTTCGATGTTCAAAGATGAACAAAGGATTCACAGATTTAGAGAAAAATTTTATAAAAAAGGTGAATGATTCTTATTCTGGTCGTCCATCCCTTTATATAGGAGTTACAAGTTGTGGAAATGAAAAGACAGTGTAGAAATTAAGAAATTTAGAAACTAGGAATGTAGACTTGATTTTGGACCAGAATAAGTGTTTTGTTGTATGTCTCTTTGCCTGACCATGACCTTGACTTTCTTGCTGACTCCCTCTTGGTATTCTTGGTGAGAATGGGCTTGAAATGGACTGAACAAAGGACTGGTCGAATTTAGCTTGAAACAAACCCATAATGAATTTGTTATGAACTCTCCATGGGCTGCAATATTTCTTCTTGGGAAACTTGATCCAAAACACATCCAATGGTTTCTTGGACTTGAATTTCGTTGCTGATTCATCAGAAAGAGATAATGGATCATTAACTTTGGGTTTGAACTTCTTTTGGGCTGAGAGAAACAAATCTGATCCATCTTCTTTTTTTGGGCCACAAATCACTTGTCCAGCTAGATCCATGGCAGCTTCAGTGTCACTCTCATTCAGCTCAGCTCGTCCTTGTGTAGTGTCACTCAGCTGGTTCAGATCCAAGTTCAGCTCATTCATCTCATTCAGCTCTAAGGTAGTGTCACTTAGCTCATCCAGCTCATTTAGCTCAATCACACTCACATCAGCTGGTGTTAGCTCAGTATGCTCGCTTTTCTTCCATCCTGGTTTGTCCTTTGTTTGATGATCAGCTGGCTCGGCCATGGTTACATCATCCCCTCATCCTTTAAAATGATTTGTCCTCAAATCTGTATCTCCTACATCAAAAGGAAACAAGTTAGACACAAGACACAAGTTCAAGCAAAGAAACATGTAAGCAACAACAAAGAAAATTTTTAGAAAGAAACTTCCTTGGAGTGTTGAAGCTGTTTGTCTCAAGTACTTCCATCTCCAAAATTCTGGCTGATAAGCAAGGTATCTTCTCTTGTTCCTTGCACTCGTTTGAGACTTATCCTGATGATCCTGGACACTCAAAACACAACCTATATATCCAGAATCATATGTGCAAGACATGTTCTTGTTTAGATCAAAAATCAAACATTTCTTCTTTAGAACATGTAGCACATGCCTCAGACATTCAATATGCATATCAAAGAACGTATTGTAAACCAGAATAGTATCACGACACAAAATAGCATAGCTCTTCAAGAACAGTTTCAGTACATGAAAAAGCTTCTCATATTCAAAACACAAAAGATCAAACTCAAACTGAGAATCACTTATCACATGTTTCAAAGGTTTAGTAGGTTTGTCAAAGAATGTGTTATACATCAGTATATTATCAAGGCTCAAAACAACACCATTCTCAAAGAGTGATCTCAAAACATGCCAAGTTTTATCAGTTTCAGAACATACATGAGTAGGTTTCAAAACAGAATCAAACACAAACTCGTTTTCAGCTCTAAATGGTTTTAGTTCCTGCAAATTCCTAACCATAGATTCGTCCAAGGCACAAGTGGATGCAAACAAATCATCAGTGACAAGTTCATGCTTAGAACAACTAAGTACAAAGCTATTTTCTTTGAAGACAAATGAATCAAACGATTTTCTAGAATAGAAAACAGGCTGTTGCAGAACAAGCTCCAATGAATTTTCATGATGATCAAAGCTTTTGTTATGTTCCATAAACTGAGCAAAACTCAAAACAAGACCAGGATTGATGTCACTACCACATGAAAAACGTTTTTGATCAGAAAATTTATCTGGTTCAAGTTTCTTAAAAGAATGAATCATGTTATCAAAAACAGTGTCTGAAACACAAAATTCTTTTGTTCTTTCAAGACCAAAACGTTTTACATCACTAGTAGAGATCATAACAAACATGCCAGGCACATAATTAACCATAACAAGTTCCTTACAGTGCTCTTGCAGGCTAGGGAACACATACTTGGGAAAAGTGCTCAGCTCCAAGCTCCTCTGCTGCTCAGATACCAAATGATGAACCCCTGATGAGGAGATCCTTTTGTCCCTGATTCTTTTGAAGGAAGATCTGATGGTTTTGAGAGAGATTTGGGTTGATTTTGATGATGATGGATGGATCGATGGGATAATCTTCAGAAATGATCTATGAACTGATCAGATCTTGTGTAGATATATCTAAGATCAAGAGAATGAACTTTGTTTGTGATCAAAGACAAGTTTTGCTTCCATAGAATGAACTCCTAGCAATCAGTGTTCATGGATGAACAAGGGATTCACAGATTTAGAGAGAATTTTGATAAAAAGTGAATGATTCTTATTCTGGTCGTCCATCCCTTTATATAGAAGTTACAAGTTGTAGAAATGAGAAGACAAAGTTTAGAAATTAAGAAATTTAGAAACTAGGAATGTAGACTTGATTTTGGACCAGAATAGTGTTTTGTTGTATGTCTCTTTGCCTGACCACGACCTTGACTTTCTTGCTGACTCCCTCTTGGTATTCTTGGTGAGAATGGGCTTGAAATGGACTGAACAAAGGGCTGGTCGAATTTGGCTTGAAACAAACCCATAATGAATTTGTTATGAACTCTCCATGTGCTGCAATACTTCTTCTTGGGAAACTTGATCCAAAACACATCCAAATGGTTTCTTGGACTTGAATTTCGTGGCTGATTCATCAGAAAGAGATAATGGATCCTTAACTTTGGGTTTGAACTTCTTTTGGGCTGAGAGAAACAAATCTGATCCATCTTCTTTTTTTGGGCCAAAAATCACTTGTCCAGCTCGGTCCATGGTAGCTTCAGTTTCACTCTTATTCAGCTTAGCTCGTCCTTGTGTAGTGTTACTCAGCTGGTTTAGCTCCAAGTTCAGCTCATTCATATCATTCAGCTCTTAGGTAGTGTCACTTAGCTCATCCAGCTCATTTAGCTCAATCACACTCACATCAGCTGGTGTTAGCTCAGTATGCTCGCTTTTCTTCCATCCTGGTTTGTCCTTTGTTTGATGATCAGCTGGCTCGGCCATGGTTACATCATCCCCTCCTCCTTTAAAATGATTTTTCCTCAAATATGTATCTCCTACATCAAAAGGAAACAAGTTAGACACAAGACACATGTTCAAGCAAAGAAACATGTAAGCAACAACAAAGAAAAGTTTTAGAAAGAAACTTCCTTGGAGTGTTGAAGTTGTTTTTCTCAAGTACTTCCATCTCCAAAATTCTGGCTGATAAGCAAGGTATCTTCTCTTGTTCCTTGCACTTGTTTGAGACTTATCCTGATGATCATGGACACTCAAAACACAACAGTGCTCTTGCAGGCTAGGGAACAAAGACTTGGGAATAGTTCTCAGCTCCAAGCTGCTCTGCTACTCCATCACTTCACCTTGTTTTAAAATCTTTTGTTCTGTTTTTGGTGAGTGTTCTTCTGAGACCTGAGACACTGAAGCAAGACTACTCGGATGCACCGGTTCAAAAGAGGTTAGTTTATCACAAGAACTACTGATAGCAAGTTCAGATTGAGGAGAGAAAAGAGAAAACTCATTTTCTGCCTCAGGTTCTTTTATTACCTTCGATGGCTCTGTTTTCAGTTCTTGGACAATCTGTTCCTCCTTGCTACAACCCTTTGGATCAGCAAATCCTGAGGAAGGTCGTGAGGTTGGTCTCCTTTGCTGGTCTGTTACAAAATCTTGCAGTACTTGTTGCGCAATCTTTTTGAAATCATCTTGAAACTGTTGGTTGTCCAAATAATCGAGTGCTTCTGGTTGTTTTTGTGACTTCTTTATGGGATCACGACCATAGCAAGCTCCTGTCTCTTCTCTGGCATGTCTAGGATGTTCTCTGCTCCTCCTATTTGGTTCCCCTTGCCTCACTGGTCGTGCCTTTTCCTGCACAGAATCAAAATGGTTAAAAACCGACTTTTCTTTTCTTAAAAAAAAATCTGTCTTTTTCCCAGCACACTCTTTGGGGAAGAACTGAAATGATCATGATGTGTGCTCCTCCTTTTAAGCCTTTCCAGTGTCCTCCTGGACAGTATCCTTTCCTGCTCATAACCAGACTCATCAATATCATATGAATCTCTTTTTCTCATAGATTTTTCCCTTCTCTCCAAGGCTGCTTTTGTTGCAGAGTTGAACTGGTTATAATCTAGTTCCTTTTCAGAACGTCTACTTTTGCCATTGCTTCCTCCAGACATGGCTTCCTGCTAAGAAACTCAACAAGAAAATTTAACACAATACCAAATAGCCAAAGCCTCACTTCTCTTGGTGTTTCTCTCAGATTTTTCTGTGAGTTTTCTCTATGAATCCAGTAGCTCAGCAACAAACAAAGATCAAACTTCAGAGAACAAATCCCAACCCCAAAATAGAAGAAAGAGATAGAAAGATTGCAAAATTTTTGTTTGCAAGAGACTTTACCACCAGGGCTGGATTTCTCCTCAGCCAAGTTGGATTTCTCTTCAACTTTTCTTTTGATTGTTTTTTTTTTAAATCTGGTTGGCTCTCTTGCAGATTCAACAGATAGAAAGATAAGAGATTTCTGGAAAAATTGCAGAGCAAATTGCAGAGAATAGAAACAGATTCCCAAAAACAAAGAGGAGTGGAAAAGTTTTAGAATCAAACCCCAGATCAAGAGCCTTCAAATCTACTCAGATACCAAATGATGAACCCCTGATGAGGAGATCATTTTGTCCCTGATTCTTTTGAAGGAAGATATGATGGTTTTGAGAGAGATCTGGGTTGATTTTGAGGATGATGGATGGATCGATGGGATAATCTTCAGAAATGACCTATCAACTGATCAGATCTTGTGTAGATGTGTCTAAGATCAAGAGAATGAACTTTGTTTGTGATCAAAGACAAGTTTTGCTTGCAGAGAATGAACTCCTAGCAATCAGTGTTCATGGATGAATAAGGGATTCACAGATTTAGAGAGAATTTTGATAAAAAGGTGAATGAATCTTATTCTGGTCGCCCATCCCTTTATATAGGAGTTACAAGTTGTAGAAATGAAAAGACAAAGTTTAGAAATTAAGAAATTTAGAAACTAGGAATGTAGACTTGATTTTGGACCAGAATCAAGTGTTTTGTTGAATGTCTCTTTGCCTGACCACGACCTTGACTTTCTTGCTGACTCCCTCTTGGTATTCTTGTGAGAATGGGCTTGAAATGGACTGAACAAAGGGCTGGTCGAATTTGGCTTGAAACAAACCCATAATGAATTTGTTATGAACTCTCCATGGGCTGTAATACTTCTTCTTGGGAAACTTGATCCAAAACACATCCAAATGGTTTCTTGGACTTGAATTTCGTGGCTGATTCATCAGAAAGAGATAATGGATCCTTAACTTTGGGTTTGAACTTCTTTTGGGCTGAGAGAAACAAATCTGATTCATCTTCTTTTTTTGGGCCAAAAATCACTTGTCCAGCTAGGTCCATGGCAGCTTCAGTGTCACTCTTATTCAGCTCAGCTCGTCCTTGTGTAGTGTCACTCAGATGGTTCAGCTCCAAGTTCAGCTCATTCATCTCATTCAGCTCTAAGGTAGTGTCACTTAGCTCATCCAGCTCATTTAGCTCAATCACACTCACATCAGCTGGTGTTAGCTCAGTATGCTCGCTTTTCTTCCATCCTGGTTTGTCCTTTGTTTGATGATCAGCTGGCGCGGCCATGGTTACATCACTATACTGCCTTCATGGAGTTTATCCAAGGCATTCCCATGATCACGTTATAGATGGCTGGGTAGTCGAGAACCGTGAAATCGACGATCCTTGTGACTTATTTGGGCATGACCGGGAGTTTGATCGATCCGAGAATCACTCATGTTGTGCCAGAGAAACCAGTGAGTTCTCTTGGCGTTGGTGTGCCTTCAGACAGATCGACTTTCATTCTTCTGAGCCTATCCCGGAAGATAACGTCAATGGTACTTCCCGTGTCTACAAGGACTCTGGTAATTTTGAGATCCTTTATCACAAGATGATTACGAGTGGGTTGCAGTGAGGTTTGTCGATTCTGACGGTCTTGTATTCCTCAAAAGTGATCATGTCGTTCGGGATGTCTTGGGGCGGGGACTGGTATGCTACTGTCTCGGATTTCCATTAATAAGGCTTTATTGACTAGACGTTATCTTGGTTGTATGTCGATCCTCCGGTGGTCATGTTTACCTTGCGACGATTGTTGTCGTTGCCTTTTTCATCTGCCTTTCTTCCCCATTTCCGTTTTGCCTGATCGATTTCCTTGAGGAGTGTTTTCTGCTGGTGAAGTTTGATTCGTCTTTGGCGGAAGGTCAGTATCTCGGATGAGGTATTTTATACCGGTTACCTCTGAAATTTCTCCTACGAGAAGTTTTGCCGTTAGCCTGGCACCGAGAACTTTGTAGTTCATAGTGGACTGACCCCTGGTCTGGTGAAACTCTCACAATGTTGTTTCGTCGTGGGTAGAGTTTTTGGTCCATGTGTTTCCCGATGTTCTTCCTTGTTCTGAGGCGGAGTGGATGGAATAATTGTGCGCTCCCTGGACGTCTTCCCCTTCGTGGTGGAAGTACTTTTTGTTATGAGAGGTCTTCCTTTCGGCATCTGCTTTGATGCTGCATTTTTCGAGGATGTCCTTGTTGTCTGATGTTTCTGCGACAGGACTTTCATCTCTTCTTTGATGATGATGTAATTTGTTGCCTTATGGAGAGAATCCTCAATCGTATGCGGATTTTTGAGAGTTATCCAATTCCTGAACTTTGACTTGTAACAAAGCGTTTTTTTTAGCTCATTGATAGCCACCTTATCGCTGATCCCGCTAAACCTAGACATGACGATTTTAATCGATTCATGTAATCGCGGAGGTTTCCATATTCATGAACATTGAATATTGGTTGAGGAATTCTGAAGCGAGTTAGTAGAAGCTTCCGATTGAGTTATGATTTAAGCGAGAGAAGCATTCGAGTGATGCTCCCTGGAGATTTTCGACGAAAAGGCGGCAATAGCCAGCGTCTCTTTCGCTGTCTCTGAGTTTGGCCCTACCTATCGCAATCTGGAAGGTCTGTAGATGCTCGTTTGGGTCGATTGTTACATAGTATAAAGGGATTTTGATCTTCCCGGGATCTTAACCCTTGTTACAGTGATGCGAGCAGTGAGTGGAGTTTTCTGAGCTTCTTCGAGGATTCTGTCGATATCAGGTGCGGTGCTGCTGGCGTGGTGAATTTGAGACTTCACCGCTTTTACCTCTGCAGCCGTTTTTTCGATATAATCGCGGAGATCGTGCATCTTACTAGGGTCACTCCTAGCAGTTTTCCGAGTTTGTTGGTGTTTTCTGCGAGTGATTCAAGCATGCTCTTCGGCTAACTTTTCATGTTCTACCATAAGACGTATTATTCTTCTTCATTCATGGATATATCGAACAGATATTTTTCCGAGCCGCATGGCTTCTCTCTTCCTTCGATTCACATCAGAGTCCTAGTCCAAAGGGTCGGACTGATCTCTGGGTTCCAAGTTGAGCCGTTCAACTTCATCAGCTCCCATTTCTTGCTCGAGAGGTTGGTATTTTCTGCGTTCGGTTGTGTCATGTCAGGATTTGCTTCGTCTATATTACGATCAGACAGAATGTTCTGCGTGTTCGTAGTCATGTCGTGCGAATTCGTAAACTCGAGTCTTCTTCCGTGGATTCTAGTAGTTCCTCGCGGAAGAACACTCCTGGTTCTCGCTATTAGGGTTTCAACCTGTTTATCAAGAGAACTCGTGATCTTGTCTTGTTCGGCCGAATTCTTTTTGAGAGTCCGAGAACAGATTTTTAATCTTCTCAAACGCTGCGGTGTTTGTATTTGCATTAACCGCGGACAAGTTCGCTTCTGGAGTGCTTTCAAAGTTTTCTTCGATGGTTTTGCCATCATGAGCTTGTTGATTGTCCTGAGCGTATGTAGCCATATTTGACCAAGTATTTTGCGGCTGAGAGTTAGATTGATTTGTAACCCCCTTCCCCTCCTTCTAGCGCTAAACTGTGGGAACCAAAATTCACAACGTTGATTTCTGTAATCGGAAAAAAACTAAGAAACCATAACTTTCCTTGAGGTCCTGGATTTCTGTTGATCCAAACGTCAAGTAATCAAAATATAAAAAAAAAAACAAAAAAAAAATCGAGATAGAGAACAGAGCAATAGAGAAGTTATTCTAAATCTGCGTATGAGCGTTTATAACAGGTAAAGCCTCGGCTTCAAGTACTGTTGGCGAGTTTCCTAGTTCTAACCACGTGAGACCTTAAACCCTAGTTGAGTCGCAGCTCGATAACAAGAAAAGAACAACGCCTAAATTGCTCTAATTGGTAAGTTTTTTTTTGAGAATTTCCTGTCTGTTTGCGTCCCTCTCCCTTTCTTCTCTTATATAAGTCTCCAAGTTCGCTCGTCTTTCCTTTTCTGCCCTCGATTCGAGTTTATCCTTCTGAGAAATCTTTCCTATCTTCTTGATTTTTCCATAATTATCTCGAAACTTGACAATTATTTTCTTTTCCATTTATCTTCTGCGGATATCCGGTAGACCGTCGTTTTAGTTGGGATCATTCTTGTCTAAAATCGTAAGTGGGCCTTTATCTCATTTTAGACTGTTTCGGGCCGTTTTGCGATTTAAACGATTTTTACTATTTCTTTCGGAGAAATTGTCCTTCATACGATTACACGATGATGGTTCCGAAAAATAATAAACCAATTGTATATCCCAGATAATGTTGGTGTTTAAGTTAACTGTTATCATTTTATATGATTGACTCAAAGGTTTACGAGAAAACAAGTCTGTGATTTTTATCGTAAACTTCAATGGAAATTCCAATCGAGACGAAACAAGAACCAGCCTAGTCAAGATCCAAGGATAGAGTGATGAAGAGGATACACCAATGGGCGACTAGATGTTGTATGCGTCTAGTCCCCCATGGGAGACTAGACTTTGTTGAGGGTCTAGTCGCCTATGGGCGATTCTACTTTGCCAAGAGTCTAGTCGCCCATGGGCGACTAGACGTTGTATGTGTAGGAAGACTCAATCTTTTCTACGATTGTAAGGCTTGATCCATTGATCGGGACGAGATGGGTAGGGCGACGAGGAGTTCGGATGCAACGGTTTCCTGTTTTATTTTTACTTGATAACATTTCTGTGGTAATTTTTTCGCATCGATTCTGTCGTAACCATTTTTCACACCAAAACTGGGCACCAAGTAAACATTCTCTTCTTTATTCTTTAGGATATTTTGTGCTACCTAGTATCTGGACTTAACAGAATATTGACTACTCATTGTGAAGCTCTAATAAAACGTATCCCGATGTGTGGTTCAGCTTTTGGCCAAACTACAAATTAGCGGTATTTCCTCTTGGGCAACATAATTTTCAAGCAATTACACATCCCATTACTTTGAATCCCCATTGATAAGGTCATTTACGGTCATTCACAGATATACCATATGGACAATAGGACGTGCTGGTCTAGCCGGTGATGTAGGAATCCAAAGATGACCTCATATCCAAAATAAATCTTTTGTCTAATCCTCAAGAATAGTAATTGTCTTGCCGTTGAAATACTAGTCCCTGCATAGAAAGAATTTTCCACCGAACTTGCTCGCAATGGCGAACTAAGTCTATAGTTGATATGATCATGGAAAGGAAGAAGGAACCAAATCATTAAGATGACCTTGTAGCCGAGGAAGAGCTTTAAGCTGAGAAGTGCTTAAGCCAAAATAAAGAAGCTATCATCAGAAACACATTAATTACATTCCAAGTTGAACCAAGTTCAAGATGAATTAACGAATGAACAAGTAGCTTGTGTGTACTCTTTTTTCCTTGTCGGGTTTTATCCCAATGGATTTGACCGATGATGTTATTAGCGAGGTCACAGGTTTACTTACATATCACTCATTTGTTAATCCTGCACTACGACAAGAAAGGGGTCAATTTTATTTATAACTTAGTTTCATTTCAAAATTAAACTCAGTTTTTGTTTTTAAGGGAGCCTTAGTTTTAATGTTTTTGCTCTTTTTGCGAGCTTGTGCATGTCAAGCTTCTCCCCTTTATATTATGGATGACAATGATGTAATCGGTACCATTTTTTAATCAAAAACTTGTTTCGTTGTTCCTAAAATCTCTTTGGAGTATTCTTGTGTTGGTGTGTAATATCCAACAAATCAAATATTAGTCTACTTGATATGTAATATCAAGAGAAATCAGTTTTGGAGTATTAAGAAGTCTTCCGCAGCTTCTAGTGTCATTAAGATAAGAAATCATTCAATTCACACGCTTAAAAACTTGAGTCTTTTGTTTCGCTTTGCAAGGATTATCTAGCTACATTCTGATATCTATCCTTGGGATATTCATATTAATAGTATTTTCAGACAAAACTCGAGCAACTAAAAAGACTGGAAATTAAACCAATCCCCATGGTTGTTTTGCCAAAAGTGCCAAATTAAACACATGGATCATATAAAACCAAATTCCACCCTCTTTCTTAGTGAATAAAGATTCTCCCATTTTGCCCGGTAAATTTCTCTTTTTGATGAATTTGAGCTCCACCGAAAATATGTATTATGAATTCTAGAAGATTACTAGATCTACTAGAATATATTTGGAGGCAACTATTAAAAATATCAGCTATGTATAATTTATATTTTCTCTTCTATTATGTAAATAACTTGTTAGAAAAGTAATGTAATTTGTATACATAAGTCTTTGGGGCTAATGATTAAAATGAAGGAACTATTTTATTTCTTAAGTTTCTTCCAAACTTATCATGGTATTAGAAGTTTGGATCCTAATTTAAATGGGTTATAGATTTTCTAAACAAAAATTAATTTAAAGAGAAATGTCGTGGTTTCCTGAAGTTATGTTTCCCTTCCTATATCTATTTGATTTGGTTTTGCTATCAGAAGAAACTATGAAATTTCAAGAAAAAGATGAAAGAAAATATCACGTGTTTTTTGTTGGGCTTGTTAAAGCTCATGTCCAACTCTTTATTATCTGATTAGTACGATATTATCCACTTTGGGCCTACTAGCAAGCCCGCATGGATTTACTTTTTGGTTTCCTTCTCAAAAGGCCTCGTACTAATTAGAGTAGGACTTCTCTTTATATATTAGACAATTATTGTCTAAACTTCTAATGTGGGACTTTGTTTGATATCTCACATTCTCCCCCTCAAACTAAGGACCATACTCATCTCGTGTGTTTTATCCTTCAGCGAATTATCTTGGCACCATCTTGTCTTGTACCACTAATCGCAGGGCTTCCTTTTGAGAATGTTTATCCCACAACATCACAGGTTCCATCATCTTCTGACTAGTTCTGCCACAGACCTCCTTCTCTTCCAATTTGAAGGGTCTCATTCTTACTTTAAGGGTATTTCGGTCTTCTTGCATATCGTCGTCAAACCGCTCTGATACCAATTGTTGGGTTTGTTAAAACTCATGTCCAACTCTTTATTGTCCGATTAGTATGATATTTTTCAATTTGGGCCTACTAGACAAGCCCGCATGGATTTACTTTTTGGTTTCCTTCCCAAAAGGCCTCGTACTAATTAGAGTATGACTTCTCTTTATATATTAGACAATTCTTGTTTTCAGAGGTTTTCTTTATTTTATTTATTTTTATTTACTATTTAAAATAAAATAGAATAAAATAAAAAGGGCAACGTCTAATGATTGATGGGTATTGATTATGAGCTCCATTCAAAATTACACTACTAAGCGTTAGTCGGTCGGCCGATTCTCACCTAACGAGTTAAATAAATATCAAAGAATAATCGGAAAGTAGGTGGAGATTTTCTCTAGAGTTTTAATTAATATTTAAATTTATATTTGCAGTAAAAAATAGTAAATGAAGCTGGTGCAGTGTTTGGTGTGTTGGATTGGAGTTCACACTTCAAGCTCGAGAATGGTAAAGAACATTTTTGTTCGTTTGAGTTTGTTTCTTAATGAAGGATAAATTGGTAATTACAATTTAGTATTTTTTTTTCCTGTAAGTATATTTTAAAATAGTCGGAGACAAAACTTTGCCTTACAATCATAAAGATAATACGATAGAAAAAATTTATTCAATTTATTTTCTACTAGAACACTTGATTTGTTCTCAAACGGAAGCTGAGAGTTCTCAAGGTCGAAGCTTACTATGAAAATACACTTATTTAACTTGCCAAGGAATGAACGAAATCAGTATAATAGTAGAAAAGATATGGGCTTTATGTGTTTAAAAGACATGAACGTGACCAGTTAGACAATTAACTTGGCGATTTGTGTTATAAATCGGTTAAGGCGGACAAAACACGATGCACCGTCTGGCTTCACCGAAGAGATCCTTTCCGCCACTGTAAAGTCACGAGTTGGGAGTACTCGGTTGATTAATCAATAACGCGGGCGCGTATTTGAACAAAATTGTGAGCATGGACAATGGATCTGTCCGTTTATAATCACGAAGATGTGTGAAGATACGGATCTGATTATGATTCCATCTGATATATACGGATCCGATTAATGATGACTTGATGTGTTACCTTGGACTTTGGGCATAAATCAAATGGGCTCGTTCAATTCATATGGTAGCATGAGACTATGAGATATACAACTACTATAATATTTCCACCAAATCGATAGACCTTGGCGGGGTAAGCACTATTGATAACCTTGGTGAGGTGTAGAAGTTACTGATGATCTTATGGTGGTGATAAACACCATGAACTTGATTTAATGTTTGTTCAGTCTCATTCGTATCAGCACGTATGAATTTGCAGTAGGTATAAGAAGAATTAGGAGATTACGAGATCTGCTGAAATATATTTTGGATGTGATTATTAAATATATCAATTATGTATAAGTTATATTTTCTCTTAAATAACTTGTTAGACAAGTAATTTAATTTGTATAAATAAGTTCAACACTAATGAATAAAATAAAACCGGACCGGACACCGACTCGGTATAGCTACTGGTTGACTGATTGGACCAGTTCAATCGGTCGAACCGGATTTTCTATTTAAAAATAATAATATATATAATCATATATTTATATTGTATATGTCTAAAAAGCAATTCTACATATAATATATTCCCTTTTCTCTTTATTAACTACAAAAATGAACAATAACCATAACTCTAATTATATATATAAACAAGTAAATGGTATGTAAAACTGAAATTGATAAAAACTAAATGATTAATTATTTAAATTACCGTATTTATTTATTTATATAACTAAAGTCTCAGATTTTATTAATATATCAAAATAAAAATAATATATAAAATATTAAAATTTAAAAATAGTTGAAAACACATTACTTATATGTTAATTTTTTAGAATCGGGTTTTAAAGTTGATCTGGGTCATTGGTTTTACCGGTTTTTGCCGGTTTTATTGGTTTTCCTTGAATCCGTGTTTTAAATCGAACCGGACTCGGATTCTTTAGCGAGTCACGGTCGGACCGGTTTGACCGGCCGGTCCGATCCAGTTTTCAAAACCATGGCTGAACCTTAAAATTCACCTCACCTCAAAAAACTAATCAAAGTGCCACATAGATTGACGCCATTATTTTAGTTATTTTGGATTTAGAAAAATATATTTAATATTATTATTATTCATTAGTATATGTAATATTTTGATTGGTTATCAGAAGTGATGTGAATTTAAAGATTCATTCTAAAAAATGAACCTAAGTTTTGTTCATAAAATGAGAGAAGCTATTCTACTTCTTACATTTTCTCTAAACTTATCAATATGCAATGGTGCGCTGTCTTTCATATATTTTCAAAGGAAGCAAGAAGATAGGCATAACAAACCTGACACTTTTGTCATTAGAGAAAAAGGCTTTATCCGATTCTTGGCATCCCTATTCTTAGGAAAGAAATGTTTTACTATTGAAGTTTGCGCCAATGGGTCAAAATGAGCTGGGATGAGTATTACAATTACGCTCTCTGAATAATCGACACACCTATTCGTTTGGTCACGTGGATCGACCATATTGCCTCTCTTTTTTTGTTCACACCGACCATATTGCTTAGCTGGAGAAAAACTTGTAAGCAAAGTGCAAGATAACTAATGTTACGCCGACTAGGTTTCATTTTATTTAATATAGAAAAGAAAAACGAAGATTCTTATCCGAAGCTACAAGCCAGAGCTCCTCCTCTTTCTTTCCCTCTCTCTGCTTTGACTTTTCCCAGTTTTAGGTGCTTCGCTCTGACCTCAGCTTCATCTCTATCCTCTTCTCTTCTCGTCTTTTCTTTTCTTTTCTTTTATTACTATGAATTTAATTATTTTCTTGACTGTTAAAGGGTTTTGATTGAACTTTTTGTCTGTAAGTTCTCTTTGTTTGTTTCCCGAAACTTTGACAAAATTTTAGGGTTTTTTGTAAAGTAAGATTTACTGATTTCATGATTATTGAGTTCTTTTGGCTGAATTCATGAGGTTTCCTTAGTTTGGAGTTTATAAAAAGCTAACCCCTTCTCTGTTTTTGTTAACAGATCATCAGATTTGGTTCATATTCACTTGCTGAGATTACAGATTCCGGCAAGATCTGGCTATTTATTGAGAGAGTGAAAAATAAAGAAATGGACTACCCTGAAAGTTATAGAATAACATTTAGTGGAATCTTGGTTGCTTTTCTTGAATTAGCGTTTGCTTATTGTCTATTATGTGTATCAGCTTTGGTCTTTATTGCATCCAAGTTCTTACTCTATTTGCCTTGTCCCTCTTCTGGAATTCTTTGGTACCAAAACGTCCAAAAACTTCTCTTTGACTTGCCATTCGAGATTATACTCAGAATCCAGAAGATGGCCATTACCAGTAGAACAAGAGTTTGGCATCATCAAGACCAAGAAGAGAGGAAGAGTTCGGTTAGTAAAGATAAGAACTTGGAATTGATGAATAAAGTGAGAATGCTTGAAGAAGCTGTTGAGGAAGAGAGATTAGCTCGATCTGCTTTAATCGTGGAATTGGAGGAAGAAAGAGCAGCTTCAGCGTCAGCAGCTGATGAAGCTATGGCTATGATTCTGAGGTTACAAGCTGATAAAGCTTCACTTGAAATGGAAGGAAAGCAGTATGAGAGAATGATTGAGGAGAAATTTGCATATGATGAGGAAGAGATGAATATTCTCAAGGAGATATTATTCAAAAGGGAGAGGGAGAAGCATTTTCTTGAGAAGGAACTTGAGACTTACAAGCACACTAATGATGATGATGATGATGATGATGATGATGATGATGATGATGACCGAGAACCGATTGTGTATGATGTTCATGTCATTGATGATAATAATAATGCTAAGATGAAAGATGTTGACGCAGCAGAACACAAAGTGAGGGACAATGATGATCAGGTGAAGCAAATGGATGATTTATTGAAGGATCATGATTCATCAACATAACCTTCTTAATAAGATTTTTAATGAATGTAATAAGATTATTGTGTTGGTTGTTTCTTATATCTTTGCTTTCTTGTCGACTCTGTTTTCTGCAATGTGGTTTGGGTAGGCTTTTTGTAACTTTGTGAATATCAATGTAGAAGTTTGTGGCATCTGTAAATGCATTAAATGATATGAAGATCGTTTTCATTTATATTAGCAAAACAATCGAGTCTTGAAAACAGAAAGGGTCTGCTATGACACTAACCACTGACCTATGTGACTCTGTCTAAGGGTTCTTCAAGGAAACAGAGTTACTGAGAAAGAGAGTTACAGAGTTGGTATCAATAGCCCATTGTCGCAAAAGATTCAGAAAGAGAAAGATATACTCACTTTAATTGTTCCAGCCAACCTCAGACGATAGACGACCCAATAAGCAGTACTTGTGGCCACTCTGAAGTCTCAAAACCCTGATTACCAAATCAGCTGATCAGTAACAAATTTGGACATTATTTATTACCTAAATCATTAAAACAAAAACATAGCCAAAAAAAAGGACATACTTACGAGCACATGTACAATATTAGGGAGCAGAGTTTAGATAAGGATTACTTCCTTATAGATACTGATGTAACTGTGTTTATCTCCTGTTTTATAGCACCGTAGGAGTTATCCTTTTCGTGTTCTTCCTTGTATATATAAGCTCCTCTATGACAATTAATAAGACAAGTTCTTTCGGTATCCAATTCTACATACAACCATATGTAAACCTTCCAGCGAGTAAGAGCAGGTGCACCATGCTTCGTTCTGTATGGAATCATCATGTAAACATTAAACGAAATTATCAATTTCACGGAACCTGAAAATAAAAAATTGTATTTCGTATGAATGTAATGTTTATGTTGATCACACAAGCAAACATGTGACACAACGTCCATGAAGACCAGCGCTGATTATCTTTTATTTAACTTGCACATCTGAAAAGGATACACTCATATGAATATTAACTTGTACATCCCACATTTGCAACTTTATTTTTTTTTACATATTTATTTTCATACCATTATTTGAGAACAAGCTTAACTAAAAAAATTATAATTTCATTGGTTAATTAGCTTACTATTATGATTCAACTAAATTTAATGATAACTCATCATTAAATCTCTCAAAAATTTGTGAAAGAACTATTTATTAGACAATATTTTTGATTTAAAGAAAAATAACATTACTATTCTATTTATTTTGTAGACAGCCCAATAAATAAGTCAAATACTATATAGTAGTCAAATCACTAGACTATTATTAAATACAAGTCTAATAAATACAATTATAATATTATTACAAAAATATTATTACAATATAAAATTTATACAACTTTATTAAATTATAAAATATACATATTAGAAATTTTACATTTATAAGAACTATATAGTTTTATGTGAAATTATAAAGCATAATATTATTATTTTATAAATATTTATCATATAGTTATTTTTATTCTAAATTTTATAGACGATATATATATATAAGTATTTATAAGTTATAGCTTTTAATAATTTATAGATTATAGAATATGATATTTGTAACATCTTTTATATGATTTATATATTATAAATTTAGAAGATGGTATTTATAGCATGATTTATATGATTATTTTATTAGTTCAAAAATGTTGTTGCAATTTTCTAGATTTTTTTGCTTATTATTTTTAATATTTAAATATCTACTGTGGGATTTGTCAAACAAAAACTAGCCGCAATCAAATCACGAGATATTTTGTTTTCTAATATATTGCATTCAATATTTAAATATTTATAATAAGATTTTCAAATTAAAATTCTGGTGCAATTTATTTCTGAAATATTCTTTTTACCTTAAAAGCATAATATTCTTTTAGATTTATTAGAGAGTATTCTATTCCATAGCTTATCATGAAAGCTAATTTCCACCAATTTACTATATATATAAGAAATTCTCAACACATAAACAAAGCTATTGAGTTTTCATATGCTGTGAATACTTTTTCTTGTTTTTGATTAGCAGAATTATCTTATTTTTTGAATGTTAAGCTTTTATTTTATACATATATATTTGGTTTGCTGACTGTGATCTTGTTTTATATGGAGATGAACTATTATAATTCAGAATTTTCCTATGAAATCATATATGATTTGATCACTCTTCATTTTCTTCAATTTTTTTTTATCTAGACTATTGTCTCTTTTATAAATCTCAGGTAATTCATTATTTTCATATTTCATAATTGATTTTGAAGAAGTTATGTCTAGTCATAATCTTTTTAATGTTACATGATATTTTCAAAGGAATCATTGGTTAAAAGGGAATAGACAACATGTACTGAATTGTGGAAAATCACAATGTGATGATGAACGAGTTCAAGGTAACCTCACTTTTCCTATATATACATATGATTTGATTTTGGTTTATCTACATATGAAAATTAGAACGTATTTTTCTTGAAGCTATATATGCACTTTTTTTTTGTCGCATAGTTTTTCAGCCAAAAACATTTCATATCATCTTAATCAGGAAGGAAACTAAAGTTTGCTTGTACGTGTTAATGTTTTGCAGCGATGAAGTCCTCACATTACGTAAAAAAGAATCAAGCAAATTGGTAAATATTACTTGTTTAATATATCTCAGATCTATGACTATGATTGATGTTGATATTGTCGAAATTTTAAAATATTTCAAAGTTTTTACACCTATCATAATAACTCCGTCTCCAATTTATTCATCGGTGTTATTTTTTGTCATTCTTTTGCAAGTGTGTGTTTCCATATTTTCTTTTACATTACTTTTCATAAGAAACAAAATAAACATTTGATTATTAGTGATTTTTAGCTTTTGTTGTTTAAATATAAAGATTATTAGTGATTTTTATTATCACTAATAAACAGCTGAGTGAGCTAGTCCTTCCAGCTGATCGAGCTGACACACTTGATCTAAGTTAGGACCGAAATATTCCCAGATAGCCGAGCTTCCATCTCGCATCCTCCAGCTGCATGTTCAGGTAAACATATGTAGCTGTACTCAAACATAGTATCTCTCTCTAGAACTGCTCTGATATCTTCCTCTTGCACATTCACAATTCGTATGTCTATAGCGCGTGCAGTACCATTCTCATCTCTGTATATGCCATACTCATCTTGCTTTCCCAAACGAAAATCCTTCTTCCATCAATATCAAAAGCTCTTTTTCCATACTCTACCCGACCGTCTATTAGTAGGGGACTTTTCCAACTGACCGGTCCCAGAGTTTCTGAAGTAAAGGGGTTAGATGTACATAACTCGTGGACTTCTGGAATGGTGGTATCGATCGACACATGCTTCTTGTTGTCGATCGATGTTTGGTATTGGATAGGCTCGTGCTTCTGCTCCTTGATGTCGATCGATGGCGGTACCTTCGCGTCGATCGATGGCTGTTGTTGTTGTCCAAATAAACTTTATGATCCATCAGCCATTAAAAGGGCGCCTATCTTCCTTAAGTAGATTGAGAATTCTCCCGTAAAGATCTCGTGCACGTCCCTCGGTATCTCTGAAAATTCTAAACTCGCCTGGTCTGAGATAACCATCTTCTGTATCTTCTGCTCTAAGTAATTATTCTGGTTTTCGTATGATGTCGTTTGATGGCCAAGATATGTTGAGGATTGATGCTGGATTGCCTACTCGTGTGTTCATTACCCAGCCAGCTTCTTCTAGTTTTAGGCTGCGATATTCAATAAGTTCTCCCTCTCTGTAAGCTGCATCGTGCTCTTCGCAATCTCCACCGTAACCTTGGTAAACCGGATTGGTGTCGATCGATGGTGTATGTGGACCGTCGATCGATGCTCGATAATCAGACTGGTGGACGAAAAGGTTTCCAGCTCCATTATCCATTGCAAGTATATCTGCCACATCTTCCTCGGTGACATGTAGAATTATGCCATCCATAGCTCTTACATAACCATCTGGATCTCGCATAATACCGAACTCATCTGGTTGTAAATAACCATATTCCCTTTTTCGTTCTGCAGTTGAATCTCGTTTGGTTTCTGCTTCATTCTCAGTATCGATCGACGGTGTATGGTGTCCGTCGATCAATGTCGATTTCCCAGATTGATGGGAAACATGGAAAACTCCAACCTCTTCCATAGAAATCCCTCTATATTCAAGCGTTTCTTCGTCTCTGTAGTCTTCGTCGCACTCGAGGTAGGCTGTGTTGTAACTGAAATCGCCATGGTGGGTGTGGGCTTGTTCGGAAGTTTGAGTGTCGATCAATGCGATAGGGTGGGTGTCGATTGATTGTTGAACTGAATGGATGTCGATTGATGGGTTGGGTTTGGTGTCGATCGATGCTCCTTCTTCTGATTCCTCACCAAACTCGTAATTGCATAAACATGTGTCCACAAGCTCTGCATCATTGCACAATTTTGTGAGGGTATGTTTATTCTTATAAATCTCATAACACACATTATGGTCAATCAAGGAAAGGCAGAACCTGTTCGTCTTCATGTCACAAATGGCCATGAAAGCGCTTCCAAGTAACAAAGAGGAGTTCTAATTGATCTGTATGTCCAGCACATGGAACTATATTGGGACTAAGACATCCTGAATTTGCAGTGGGACATCTCTGCAAATCCCCCCTGAATCGACTCTAGAGCAATCCACAAAATGAAAGAATCGCTGGAAGGCTCCACTCTCAGGTTCAACTTCTCCGCCATAGCTCTGGGTATGATGCTCACTGATGATATAGTGTCACAAAGGGCGTTGGGAACTCGTGGCCATTAATCAGACATGGTACCACAAACTTCCCGGGGTCACTTTTCTTCTTTAAAATAGTTCTTGGCTTTTTCATAGGATGACTCTCGGTAGCCTCTACCACCATAGGCTCTCATGCATCCATCTTCTGCTCTGTTTCTTATTCTTGACCCTTTGTTGATGAACTTATTTTGTCACTGGGTACCATCGAACGATTGTACGATCTCTGCATCGAACGACGCGTGAAGCTATTTCTGATTCTGTCAAGTTAACATGAACCATCGATCGATTCTCAGTGACTTGTGTCGATCGATTCTTATGTGGGCTCCCTAACAAACTCGGTTTTCCCATACGGAACTCTTTCTCTTGAGGCTTTTCTCTCTTGACTTCTACCCAGAAATCATCATCAATCACAACAATGAAGTGATGTTTACTTTCGGATTCTTCCTCTCCCTAACCATAGCCTCGTATATGCTAAGGACTTCACTCGCCTGAGTCCCTTGACTTTCCAGCTTCCCCACACGGGTGTCGAGATCGTCAATTTTTGTGTTTAGATGGAGGTACATGAAATCTAACTTCTCATTGAAGTCGAGGAACATCCTCTGCTATCCCTCCAGTACTTTGTCGAACATAAATTCGACCCATGGTCTTCTGATTAGTTTCAAAATCTCCATGCCTTTAGCAGCTTGGGCTTTAGCTTCAGGTTGAGCTATTGCAACGTCTGCTTCTGCTTCTGTATCAGGGATCACAGCCCCCTGATCGTCTATCTTTTGACATGTTGCATTACGCAGATGACCGTTGAGGTCATGCAAGTCTCCATTCTCATTCTGAACCACAATTATAGGCGCAACCATCTGAACTTGTCTGATGTCGTCGATCAATGCGAGTGAGATGATGTCGATCGATGCTAAGTGATCAGTGTCAGTCGATGCTAGAGTTCTGATGCCGGTCGATGCTATCTGTAAAGAAGTGTCGGTCGATGTTGAGTGTATGTTGTCGATCGATTCTTGTCTTCTTTCTTTGCTGATTGTACGTTCAAGTTCATGCGGGTCTGAGAATAGTAATTCTTATCCTTTATTGCTTCTAGTACTTTTTTGCATGCGCCTGAAAGACAAAGGAAAACAAAAATAAGTAACTTGAAAGTAAAACAAACCTAGACTAAACCCTAGAAATTAAATTTAATGGTGATCAATGTTCCTCGGTAACGGCACCAAATTTGACATGATGGTGTTTACTGTTCTAGCAGGGTATAAATATCCTAAACAATTAACTATCAAAATAACCATTAATCCTAACACACAAAACAATACTCTTGCCAAAAGAGATCATGTGTAGTACTTAGGTATCGAATACACAGAGAACAATGTCACACAATAGATTTCTTATTCCTAAAGTTAAGCTAGGCGATTATATATATATATTGGTAACAAGTAATCAGTCTAAGAAAATGTTCCTTATCAGAGAGTGTAGATGCAATATGGAAATATGCTAATAATGTTAAATATGGAAATATGCTACTAAACTAACTAGATGTAAATGTAAATATGCTAGATCTAGGGTTTCGGGCAAGTGGCTTATAGAGGATAGAAGCTAAGGGTATTAATCATAGAACTTGATATCTAATGTAAAAGATGACCAGCTTTCGTTGCGAGTCTAATCTATTGACAAAGTCCAATGTCTCAGCTCTCGCTTGTTGACACGGAATGACCTTCGATCGATGACAATGATCCTGCGTCGATCGATAGTTTCTTGAGTCAAACTTTATGACCTAATTCGATAAGTTTACTAGACTAACTAAATCAACTCTCGTTTGTTTCTAGCAACCTAGCTCAGCAGGATTAATTCCGGTAGTAGACCATGCTTTCGCTTGCGCCAAACTATCATGTGATCACGGTTCTAGTTAGCTACTCTAGAACACAAGCAATAAATATAATTCTATTGATAGATCTAATAATTACCCTAGCAATTCTATTGTTTGGCTAATCCATCAATACCATTAATAAACCCTAAATTCAGTTGATAACTACTTAGACATAATCAAAGTTAGAATAATAATATGAATATAATGCATAAATAAAACACTGGGGTTCCAATACAAATCTCCATAAAGAGTTATGAATCTTAGACTTCGTACTCCTTTCTCGCGTCTTTACAGTTGAGTCATATTTTCTAGTGAAGTTATTACTATTAAGTACGAATGGACGGTCCTTGAAGCTCATCACATCAATTTAAAAACCAAAATCTGTAAAATGAATAACCAAAATAAATATCAGAAATCGAATGCTATGTTAAAATATTTAGAGAACACAGTGAAAACTGCTATTATATAAACACTAACGGTAGTACAACTAAAAACACTATATAACGTGGTGGACCATTATCGCGGCGATGATATAACACACCTAATAACTCCATCATATCGTTAAATAGCAAAATAGGCCTCTTGGTAACCAACGTGAAACAAAGATCACAAGGGCCAGAACATAAGCACTCTTAGAAGACAGAAGAACCTTGAGCCTGAACTGTAAGCCGGAAAACAAAATTGATGCAAACAATATACATAAAAAACGATGTTAAGGAAATATATGATCTAAAAGACGAATGAAAAAACGATATGAAAACGTTTTTGAAAACAGCCATGGATTTGAGATAAATCTCTTTCCTTAACTCTTAAATATTCGCCCGTAAGTGCAACGGATTATGTGAATAGGAGTCCCAGGATACAACCATGATAGGCTTTCACACGACACAAGTGAACAACCCCTACGAACTATAGATATAAGAAACACTCTCTAGACTTACGCTGCGAGAATTTTTCTGGCGTTGTCGATGTGAAAAATAAAAAAAAAATGAGCGAAGAGGAGACTAGTTTTTAAAGAGGAGAACAAGAGTTTATTTTCGTAACTGTATCAGCACGTTGACAAAAATCTCTGGAGTGGAAGCTGAGAAACTTTCTCCGCAAGATCTTCTCTCTCGACTTGTTCAAATCATTTGGCAAACTAATAGATTTCATGTTGTTTTAAAAACAAATAACATGTTTTTATACACAAACGTCATGTTGTTTTTGGTTCCAAAATAGGCCAAAACGTTGAGCTTAATTGGGCCCAAAAAACATCTTGTAGTGGCCATGAGGCCACATTTACCCAAGCCCAAGTCCAAGCTAAGCCGGGCCGAGCTGGCTCGGCTGGACGGCGCTGGCGGCATGCGTGGAGACCCTTCTCTTCCACTGAGCCGTTTGAACCATGATGGTACATGGTCATATTCATATATATACAACTCAGATTTTCCCAACATTACCTTTGTGGGACAATTTCCCTCTTCCCTTCATTTACTCGATAAAGACCACCGACTGGCCCATTTATATTCACATATAATTAATTGATTTTGAAGCCTGTTGGCCTTAATTAATTGATCCAATAATCCTCCACATGAATTGAAATGACTGTAAACATATGCAGACTCGATAGACTCGAAAACTATATAAAATTTACTAACTAGACTTATACTTCTGGCTAGACATACATATTTATCGAGAATGTTTTTTAAAATTCAATGTGTTTGAGTTGGTGGTATTTTTAAGTCTTGAACCACTCATAGTTAATATATGTCGGTTTACTTTACCAGGAGGTGAACATGATGTCTTGAACCAACCGGTGTTTTATGTAAACCAAGACAACATGCATAACACAACTTTATTTTCTTGTAGAACTTAGTTCTCTATTGTGTTCATTGTGGCCCTGAAATATTCTTGGTTTTCATGAATGAACTTAGAGAATATAGCCATGCATTCATTCTCCTAGAAACAGCTCCATTTCACACTCATTAGGTGAACCATGAAAAATATTAAGTAATATTTCGCTTTACAAGCCATGGAACCATTAAAAGCATATGTTTATCCTTCTCGCATTAGCACTTTTATTATCTTAGGAGCTAAGAAGAGACTACTTTGTCACAAATGCTTTTAGTAGATTATGTTTGATTTTGTTTTCCCTTTGAACCTACGTCTTGAATCTCCAGTCATGATAAGTAGGGTTGCAGTCAAGCATCCTCATTCGTTATAGGCTTTAAACCCATTCCTTTTGATGATTTGGCAACAATATCTCATGGAAAATCTTTAGTAAATGGATCCGCTAGGTTTTCTGCCGATTTTATTTTCAAATTTAATTAATTAGATTTTTGGTTTAGTTTTGGTTTATTTGGCTTAATATCTTTTTATCTAATTAGATTTGTAAACTTCTCACGTTTAATGTAAAATTTACAGTTTCGCTATTGTTTTTTAAATTAAATTTCACTTTTTAAATTAATTGAACTCATAAAAGCTACAATTTAAAAAGGCAAATCTGTAAAATGAATGACCAAAATTAATACCAGAAATCGAATGCTATGTTAAAGTATTTAGATAACACTGTGAAAACAGCTATTATATAAACACTAATAGTAGTACAACAAAAAACACTATATAAAGTGGCTAATCTATTATCGCGGGAGATAATACAACTTATCTAATAACGCTATGTATTGTTAAGTAGCATTTTCTTGGTGTTATTAATACTTAATTTTTTTTATAGTGATATTACACAATTTATATGGTATGAAGTTCAAGGGACCCCTTGTCACAAGAAAAGGATAATCAAAAGTGGTGGACCCATTTAAAAAAAGTGTGGTGTCAAGTGACACCACAAAATCTTAAAAACTAACTATTTGAGCTTATATAGCTGTGAAAATAATATAACTCAGTGGTATATTTTGCCAGATGTCCCCCCAATAATCAAGGTTCGAAATCTTCTGATCCCTTGTGACAATTTTTTTTCTTACGTATAACTGAACCTAATAAAACCTAATGTTGGGCCTGCCACTGGTAATCAATGCATGATAGATGTCAAGAAACTTAGTGCAGGCTTTCGTACCATACAATAAACCAAAATTTTTAATTAAATTTAGAATTTATCAGATGGTGCTAGAAAGAGAAGAAGCTTCAGCAACATAGCCCTCTTGATAACCAACGTGAACACAGATGCACAAGGGCCCGAAGAACAGAAGCAATCTTAGGAGACGGAAGCAACTTGAACCGAACAATTCTCATGAAGGACTTGTTAAACTAGATGGACTTTTAACCTAAAACCAATTGGTGATAAGTGGAGTGACCCATCTATTTTATATATTGCTAAGGGTCCTTTCCAACTATCGATGTAGGACATTTGTCCCTAATACGCCCCATCGAGATGATGGCTCTTTGAGTGTCAATCTCGGAATGTTTGGGCAATGATCGATGGGCCGACTTTGGGCATGATCGATAATGGATCGGGTTGGATTGTTTGGATCGTGGGCTCTGATACCATGTTAAGCTAGATGGGCTTCCAACCTAAAACCAATTTGTGATAAGTGGAGTGATCTATCTATCTTATATATTGCTAAGGATCTCTTCCAACTACCGATGTGGGGCCTATGTCCCTAATATCAGTTTAATTTTTGCTTGTAAGTGACGAGGTGGATGCAAGATCAACGAGCTTGATTTTATTCTTTTTTATTTTTTACAGCAGTCTCTTTCGTCGTTAGATGACATAATATCTTAGGGACTTTTCTTATAATACAATGTTTATCTATGGTCGTTGTGGGTTGGTTCAGTCCTATTAGGGAAAAATGTCCAACATCAGTAGTTGTAAGGGACCTTTAGCAATATATAAGATAGATGGGTCACTCCACTTATCACCAATTGGTTTTTAGGTTGGAAGCCCATCTAGCTTAACATGGTATCAGAGCCCCCGATCCAAACAATCCAACCCGATCCATTATCTATCCAGCCCAAAGTCGGCCCATTGATCTTGCCCAAACATTCCGAGATTGACGCTCAAGAGCCATCATCTCGAGGGGCGTACTAGGGACAAAGGTTCCACATCGGTAGTTGGAAGAGATCCTTAGCAATATATAAGATAGATAGATCACTACACTTATCACCAATTGGCTTCAGGTTAGAAGTCCATCTAGCTTAACAATTGAAGCCAAAAGGCTATTTTTCTTTAAAAAAAAAGCACGGATCTGGCCCAAAGCTTAATGACGAGGAATCACAAAGACAGCATCACCGATATCACCTTAATCTAACTCAAACGGCTTCCATCAAAAACAGATTCAGAAGATCGTCATTCTCAAGATCAAAACAGAGCTTGAACAAAAGAATCCATCAAAGCTTGACAAATATCAACAAGACATGATCGGTGAAAACATGATCAACAAGACAATCATCGAGTTGCTCCCAAAGAAAGTGATGTGCATTTGGAAACCAAGGATAAAGCCTCAACCAAAGCACAAAAATCGATACAAATCTTCCTTTGACCAAATTTAAGTTTAACTTGAAGCATTCGGGCCAACAACTACCAGTTTCTTCATGCAATTTTTCTAAAAGATCGTCTTTTTTCTCTTCACGGAGACCGCTCTATCGATGGATCCATGCCGGTCTCAAAGCACGCATAGGCCAAGCTCACCCGTACCAGAGATCCTGCGTGACAAAGCTTGTATCCATTCTCACCTTCTCAAACTGAAAAATTCAGTTTTAACATGGCAAAAACATTTTTCATATCAAGAACAAGCTTATCCGTTATGTCAAAGGTATTTCTTTGCCAAGAACAACATGTACAATCCCAAAACCTTGGCCCAAAATTTTTGAGAGAAAATTGGTTTCTCTATGGCCTATTAGAGATAAACCCTAGCGTTATCTTCCCATTCCCTATAAATAAAATTTATTCTTCCTTCTTTTCTTCTATAAAAACCTTGTAGCGAAGCTCTACCGAAAATTTATGGAAGACGAAAACCTTAGCTTTCAAACTCTCTCTCTCTCTCTCTCTCTCTCTCTCTCTCTCTCTCTCCTCGACGAGATCGTGTGGTGGTGGTGTGTTGATCAGAGCTTTTGGATTCTCTCAGATCCATATTCTCGACTTTCAAATCTCCAGATCTATTTCTAAGGTGAGGTGATTCGAACCCAATTTGCGTCTCATGATATTTATATTTGTTGATGAGGAACTAGGGCTTGGTTAGACCCTGTTTGAAATTTAGGTTGATAGATCATAATGTATGTTAGGTTGTTAGATGAATGGATCACGATGCATACAAACCCTCACATTGTTTAAATAACTTAATGGAGTAGCTTGTGTTGATGTGATGAATGATGATGAAAGCTAGGTTGCTAGAAAGTAGTGCACGTTTAGGTTAATTATGGATGTCACAATTGGTATCAAGAATGTATGTATGGTTGTAAAATGAATTGTATGTGATGCTGAGAAGGGATGGCGTCAAATGAATGTGTTAAGGTTATAGTTAGGGTTAATAATAATGAGAATGAGAATTATAATTAGGAATGTGAAAAGAATGGGGATAAGTTAATCAATGAGAATGAGTTAATGTGAAAGTGTATGATTGAGACACCGAGAACATGTGGCGTCTAGAATGATATGTCATAAGTACTCACGGGACAGTAGCTTTACAAGAGGTACCCGCAAAAAGTTAAGTGAAAAGGACCATGAACGGACGGTGACCGCGAAAGGGAAAGATAGAAATAATGAAAGGCGGTGTAAGATCGAGTCATGCCAAGTCGTGGCTTATATATGGCTATTATGATCGGGGTGGCAGACAGAGCCGGAAGGGGCCAACGAGCTGCAACTCGAATAGACATTTTGGAAGCTGAGAGACAGTGTTTCACGTAAGATCTCTTGGGTTAGGCCGACACAAGATGGGACGTCCATGAGCGGGCCATAGGTTCTTACGTTTAGGATGATTGGTGTTGAGTTTTTGAGTTGAGTCGAGTCCATGTGTAGCAGTGACTGAGTTCATTGTATTGTGTGATCGCTAGGTTGATAGAAAAAGTATGGAAGTGATGTTGTGTGTTATTGTATGATCAATTTGATTGATTTTTTGTAGTGGCTAGCCAGATCTCGTTTCACATTAAGTAGTATTGAGTTTCATGCGGAGAGGCTGGTCCAGAACCGCTTCACCGAGTAACCCATTTACTCATGCCCTCCTTTCCGTTTCCTTCTGCGCATGACTGTAAGTAGAAGTATATAGATTTGGTTGGGTTAGTATTTGATCGAAGGTTAATGCGTCCGATGACTCTTGGGACCAGTCACGGGACACACTGGGTGGTCTAAAACAAGTAGACATGTGTCCATAACACCCGGTCAAAACCTCAGTCGGACGGCGGGGGTCAGGCCATTACAATTGGTGTCAGAGCCTAGGTCAAGTCCATTAGCGTTATCATTAAGGATCAGCATTACCGCCATTTCAAAAAAATACGAGTTTGTGAAAGTTTATGCTACTTATAAAAGTTGTTAATTGTTTTCAAAACCACCAACTATATCAATACTTTGATTATGGACAGAATGGTGCCCTTGCAGATGCCCGAAGAGCCTAATATGATGAGGATGGTAACCTGGTTCTCGAAACCAGAAGAAAAGTTCAGGGAATTCCTATTGGCGTATCCACGTTAGCCGACCGTGAGACACAAGTTTCTGATGCGTCATTTCTGGAGTATAGCCGACCAAAGGCGCATGGAGCAAGCCCATGCGATGTTCCAGCTCTTGCCTGAGGTCGAGGTGGCGCCTCCCAGGAGGAGACATGGTCGCTCGAAGAAGATGTTGCTGAGAACTGAGGAGGAACACAAGCAGCTGTCATCTGCGAAAAGACCTTCGAGGAAGTGTGGTCGTCCACAGAAGAATCCCCCGTAAATGTTAATTCTCTGAGGGTGATTACCGAAATCTGCCAATGTGAAGTTGTGATTCAGATGAAGCAAAGATCACGCACTATTGCGAAGTAAAATGAGGAGTTCCTTAACAAGGCCAAGAGATGCAAGCCGTAGTCTGCGAATGTGTGGTGTTGGGTGTACAAGGTGGGGCTTCATAGCGACATTAAGGCTAAGTTGATTGACGTCTTGGAACCCCTTGAATTTGCGCTGGTAATGCGAATGTCAGGTCTAGCGGTGGAAGCAGAAAAGAGGATTGATGCAAGAACGGTGGACATCTCGAGCTCTGAAGAAGAAGAAGACCCATCTGAGGCTGGAGAGGATGATCTGGAATCCCCATCTAGTGGTCCTGGCGCAGTTGGTCCTAGATCGAAGGCCGGCCGCGTTCTCCACACCGTAGTGACTAGCTGAGATCCTAGGATCATTTCTTTGGAGTGGAACACATGCTTTTCTTATTTTATTGTTTGGTGTTGGTGTTTTGCATTTCTAAAGACAGTATGTGGCTTGAACAAATGCCTTGGGCTTTTAAAAACTATTGTAGTCCTACTCTATTTCATTTATACTATTCATTTGTTGGTTTTAAAAGAGATCTTGAGCACAGTGTGTACACGCCTTGTGTGCCTTCCTTGATGGTGTGCGATTGTATGAGTTCAGTTCAGGTTTTGGATGTTATGTTCAAAGTTTGGGGTTTGGAATTGGGGGACGAACTCGGAATGACATGGAGAGAGTTGCAACATCCCAAAACAAGACCCAATTTTTTTAATGGAAAAAGGACTTCTTTACAGCTCATTAAGGAAAACCCTTAGGTTCCCTTCCCCTTCCCTATAAATAAAGCTGCCCTCTTCTCTTTTCCTTCATCAGAAAATTGAAGCGAAGCTCTACAGAGCATTCCCGGGAGACGAAAGCCCTAGCCGTCGAGAAGCTATAGTAACAACAAGTTTAAAAAGAAAAATCGAAAGAACACGTCATGGCCTAGAAGCAGCTCGTGGCCCCCCTAAGCAAAGAAAACGTAAACATCTACTCTTGTATTTTGAGAGCTTTAAGAATGACATAGAAGGCTACATGGGAACAACTCCGTACACTCAATCTGATCACTACATGTCATTATAACATCTAGTAATACACACAAAGACATGGTGCGCTAGTACCAGATTTCACTTCACCGAGCTCATGCTCTCAACTTAGCACACGTTCGCCTCAACGTTCCAAATTTACACTCTAAGAGCTAAAACTGGCACTCGCTTTCTCAAGTATAAGCTCCACGAGCTATGCTTTGATTATAACGACGAGTTATCAGCTCCTTTTGTTACATCGTTGCTCTGATGAAGCAACCGATCTTAAATTATCTCTCATAGATGCTTTGATGAAAATATATCACGAGTAAGCTAACTACTCACTGTCCTTGCAGGGGAAGACCCACTAAGGAAGGAGTGGTGTCAACTGACACCACATAAATTTGATAAAAAGTTTACTTTGTGCCTTTTGTAACATTCAAAACATTTATTCCTAAGTTTAAATCATCTCTTATATATTACTAGATAAACATTACAACATAACATGACACGTATCATCACTCGAATAATTCATGGAGTTTCTAGATAAATAATTTGATTTATCTAAATATAAACTATAGCTTTCATTAAAGTAATTATAAAATTAAAAATTAATATATAAAAATATTCTCTTTTTTTTCACTAAATAATAGCTACGGAATTACCTAATGTGATTAAAATATATATGACATTTATTGATTTTGAATAACAAAGATTTGGTAACAGTTTTTGTATTGTATATCATTGTTGTTTAACTCTTTATAATAAAAATAAATTAAAAATTGCCTTAATCATATAATAAAAATTGGGAAAATTGCAGTTCTACTACAAGTTTGATATTACTTTACAAATTTACCTTTAATGAATGATATTATTCAAAAATACCTTAACTTTTTGATGAAAATAGATTTAACTAATTTTTCTAAATATTTGTAAAAATTTTATAAACTCAACCTCACCCTTTTAACACTAAATCCTAAACAAAAATCACTAAATGTTAAACTCAAATGTTAATATATTTTTGATAATGTGAATTTGTAAAATAGTACTTAACTTATGCTATTTTTAGCAATTTCTCATAAAAATTTACATTTTTCGTATATACTGTATTTTGAATTTTTAAAGCGAGCATTAATTACTAAAAGTATTAGAAATCCCATATTGAATTTTTTTGATCACAAAGTTAATTTTCATATAGTAAGATATAAATGATTATAAAACCATATGAGTAGTAAGTATTATTTAATATTTATTATTAAAATAAATATTTTTCATATCGTTTAAATTAAAATATATAACATATAAAAATGCATAAATATTTTAATCTTGAAATTTGTATTGAACAAAGAGTGAGAAATTCATATTTTAATTGTAAAATTTGCATTCGGTTTTTACAAACGATTATAAATTACTCAAATTATTAAACATTCCACAATGAAAAATTTGTTATGTGTTGCTTAAAATTTTATTATAAAAAATGCAAATTATCATAAAACCATATGAGTAAGAACCTCATTTAATAAATATCCACATTAAAATCTACTATAGATGTATGTTACGATCATTTAAATTTTAATTAGTACCTTAAAATATAGATAAAATTAATTTTTTTGAATTTATTTACCATAAAATAATTATAATAAATAAAATGATTGTTTGATTTAGGTGTGTGCACCAATTTAATTATATACATAAGATTTACTAACTTCTAAATTATTTAATTTATATTTATTTTTTCATAATATGTAAAAGAACATAAAATAGAAGTAATACGTAAAAAATAATTTGAATATATAATGATCATACCGCGCAAGACGCGGGTCTTAACTAGTGTTAACATAAATGAACCCAAATGATGTAACCTCTAGTTTGATCCTGGAAAGAATCTTGAAAGTATCCATAGAGGCATGTTTCACCATTGAACAACAAAAACACAAGGCACCAGCTCTTCTCGTTGGCCATTGATTACTTTTTATTGTACGAATATATTATAACAAACATAAAGTTCCACATGTTCTATAACCCCAGATTTATTTTTACCTGATAAAATAATTTATTTTCTTAATACAAACCGAAGTGTAAACAGACTGAAACAAGCTCCATATATAACGTAAGTACATTTTATTTGATTTTTTTTCTTAAAATAAATTATTTGATTTAGAACTGACAGTATGTTTATTATTTGAGGTTCTTGGTATTCATGCTTTTCTCGACGGTCTTGGCTTTGGCTTTGATGGACTCCTTGGTTTCCTCAGTTTTGCCAGTGACTGTATCTTTGATCTTTTCTGTCGTGTCCTTCACCTTGTCCCAGGCATCCTCTGCAGTGTTCTTCGCTTTATCCTTCAAGTTACCAGCGGCCTCGGAGATCGTTTGTGCTCCTTCGTCCGCCTTCTTGGCCACCTACATCGTCCAATATATATGTCTATATGAAATCGTTTGTGAAGGATACAATGGAAGCAAATCACACACATATGTATATATACATCATTGTTTTTCTCTATATGTATGGAATCCATCTGTTTTTATCTTTCTCTGTATTTTCTTTGTTTCAAACCGAACTCCCAAGTTTTAAAAATATGTTTGGTTGTTATAATCGCACAGTCAAACACAAGCCGAAAGCTATACTTTTCAAAGTATCAAAAACAAATTGGATATACAAACGCAGTAATGTATGTTTATAATAAAAAAAAATATAATCTGAGGTGAAGTTCTTAGGAAAACATGGTACCTTTTGTTGAGCCTCGGTGGCTTTGTCACAGACGGAAGCTTCTTTCATCGTACTCCCCTTTGAGTAATTTAGTCCAATCATCAAGGACAGATAAGATTAGTTAGACGTATCTTATCATGGATACATAAGAAAAACAAAGTAGATTACATGGATGAGTCTTGTCGGGACGGAAGAGAGAACTCTCGGAGTGATGAGTGCCTTGTTACGGAGGGAAACTGCAACAGCTGACAAGCTTGCCATTTTTGGGCTCTTCTTTCGGTTGACTAAATTTGGGATGAGTTTATTAATTAGTTGAGGTTATGAGATTGAAGTATATATAAAGAAACTGATAAATGTATAAGAATTGATGTCCTTTTTGAAAAGACACGTGGATTTTTTTGGTGGGGCATGGAGAGTTTGACTCGGAACATCGAATGGTTCCAGGTTTAATTAGCTATTTTTAGCTTTGTCTGTGTGACTTAATCCTTGCAGCCTATTTTATTTCCTTAATTGATGCTTATTTTATTGACCAGTTGACCAAAAATTACATGGTTGTTGGGACTAATCTGGTAACAGTGATCTGGTAACAGCCAACCAGGGCCGTGCCCACCTTGAAGTAAAAGAGGCATTTGCCTAGAGTCCCCTATATAGTATAAATTTTTTGAGGCTCCTAATCTCTAAATTTTGTATCTAGTATAATATTAAGGGATTATATTATTATCAGATTTCAAATCAAGCTTTTTGTTTGAAACCTTTATTATCTGTTATAATATGCTTTAGATAAGATCCTAGAGATTTTAATTGATTTTTAAGGTCATCAACTCCCATGCAAATTAAGTTAATTTGATAAAAAGTTCACAGAAATAAAAAGGGAAGTTAACTCAACTAGTATGAATTTTATTAATTATTATCACAACCATACAAAACTTTTTTTTATTACTACTTTTTTTTAATACCCAGCGTGCCCTTTTTTTACGTTGTAAAAAAAACATATTTACAAGAATGCCATTACTTTTTGTGCCACGTAGGCAAAAAATTGGGTCCACGTAAGAATGCGGCATAAAACTCAGCCTCAATACGATATGAACTTCGTTACGGCCGAGATATAGGTGCGTTGCGGCTGACTTAACTAATCTAGCTGACTTATGAGAAATAAGCTGAGTTATGAACATAACTCAGTCGATCGTTACGGCTGACTTAAAAAAATCTGGCTGGTTTATGTGATAACGGCTGAGTTACGGTCAGATATTACGATTGACTTATACATCCTTAGGCTGGTTCCTGGAAAATCTGACTGAGTTCTAGTTACCATACAGCTGAGTTAACTATCGCGGCTGGTTAATTGATCGTCGACCGGCCGAGTTATGAGATGTTTTTACAGCTGAGTTATATTTAATCAGCCGTCATAAAGTGGAGTAACAGTAAACTCAGCTGATTTACAGCTCACTTTTTAGCGAAAGATTAATTACTAGAATAACATTCATTTGTCGGCTGGTTTATTTAACGATACAACTGACTTCTTGCGTTTCATCTTTGTTATGGCTGATTGTTAACAAAAAGTTAATTACTAAAATAGTATTCACGTTTTGACTGACTTACGGTGTATTAAGTGGCTGACTTATTGTGGCTGACTTAAATGTTCGTTTGGTGGCTGAATTACTGATTTTCCATGTCATCATCCATGTCAGCTTTTATTTTCCATGTCATTACTAACTACAACAACGAAATTAGGGTTTATGTTACAGACGCCGCTATATGTTCTTCACCTTCTTCTCTTTCTCTAAAATCTTATGGATCCAGTAATTATTGTTTCAGGTAACTGGATTAAGAAAAACAGATATGTATTCACACCCGACAGTAGAGGATGTATTGTTCTGCATGCAGATGAGAAAACAACAGACGACGAACTCGCAAAGTCAGTACTCGATGATTACGGATTGAATGAGTCGAGCCATCAGATTCAGCTAAGCTACCAGTTCTCGAATAAATCTTTGAAAACAATGGCTCACGACACGCCACCAGTTTACATCTCCAATACTCGTCAATTGCAAATATTTTTAAGCCTAAGGAAAACCGAAAGATTACATCTCTGTGTAGAGATTACAGAGAACGAGGATGATGAGATCAGCCGGAAAGACGGAGCGGGAGAGAAGAGTAATATATTATACAGTTTCAGCTCAGAAGCAGAAGTCTCAGAAGTTGAATCTAGATACGATGGTTTTAGTTTGGAGGAGGAACAGAACGACAATGAGAATACCTTCTCTAATATATTGGACGGAGAAAAACAGAAAGATGTTGGAGAAGATGAAGAAGGCGAAGAAGACAGTGAATTTGATAGCCGATTTGATATGTTCGACGACTCAGATGGTGCGTCATCCGAAGATGATAACTTTAGCTCATATGGTGAGTCTCCAGCACAAGACGAAGATTCACCGACACTACCGCCTAAAAAGAGATCTCAGTCGACTGAAACTTCCTACAATTGGACCGGAGCTAAGGGGGATTCAGAGGTTCTAAGGTTGGAGATGTCTTCGCTAAACCTTGCTGTTGGGCAACGATACCAGAGTAAAGCTGAGTTGGAAAGACGACTGAAACTTCTTACAGTGAGAGATCAATTTGATTTTGATGTGGAAGTATCCAATCCAGATTTACTCATTGTTAAATGTTGGGTTGGTGGATGTCTCTGGAGAGTTCGTGCTTCAACAAAAGGGGATTCCACGATATTCTATGTTCGTATTTACGATTCGGAACATACATGTTCTGTAACTGAGCGTTCTAATCGATCTCGACAAGCAACACCAGATATTTTAGGAGAATTGTACAGAAACTTTCTCGGCGACGTTGGTCCGGCCGTTCGACCTACGAGTGTGGGAATAGCTCTCAATAAACAGTTCGGTCTCAAGGTGATTGTTGTAGTATGGCTGACTTATATCAACGTTACAGCTGAGTTATATCTACACTTTGTGGCTGACTTATATTAACGTCCGGCTGTGCTAGTTAAGTGATAGGCTGAGTTATATAAACATCGAACGATGCGGCTGAGTTAGTTGAATTATCTGGCTGGTTTATTTAAACTTCAACGTTTCGGCTGAGTTAGTTAAGTATATGGGCTGGGTTATGTATACGTTACGGCTGAGTTATTTAAGTTATCCGACTGAGTTATTTATACGTTCAAGCTGAGTTACTTAAGTGATTTGGCTGAGTTATTATTTGTATTCATTTGGGCAGATGGATTATTGGAAATCATATAAGACTCTGAAATTTGCAAGGGAAATCGATATGGGAACACCTGAGAGTGGTTTTGAAAACTTGCCTTCTTACTTATTCATGATTAGAAGAGCAAATCCTGATACAATAACTCATCTTCAAATCGATGAGTTTGGAAGATTCTTGTATGTGTTCCTTGCGTTTGGCGCGAGCATAAATGGGTTTCCTTTCATGCGCAAAGTTGTGGTTGTCGATGGTACGTTTCTTAATGGCAAATACAAAGGGACGCTTCTAACAGCACTAGCTCAGGATGGAAACTTTCAGATTTTTCCAATCGCCTTCGGTGTGGTTGATACAGAAAATGACGATTCGTGGAACTGGTTTTTTACGCAACTAAAAGATTTGATTCCTGACGACAAGGGTCTTGCGATAATCTCAGATAGGTATAACTCGATTGGGAAGGCTATTCGAAATGTGTATCCGTTGGCTTCTCGAGGAATTTGCACGTACCATTTATATAAGAACATTTTGGGACGGTACAAAGGGAAAGATGTATTTCGTCTGGTGAAGAAAGCGGCAAGATGTTTCAGGATGCCTGACTTTAATGCAATGTTCGAGGAGATTGAAGCTATTAATCTTGAGCTTCATGGGTACCTCCAAAGAGCCGATGTCAAACTGTGGGTGCGTGTTCATTTCCCAGGCGAAAGGTAATATTTGATGACTACGAACATAGCGGAATCAATGAATATAGCATTATCAAATGCTAGAGGTCTTAACATTTTTCGACTACTAGAATCGATACGGGTTATGATGACCAGATGGTTTTCTGAACGGAGAGAGGATGCTGAAACGCAGCGAACCATGCTTACACGTGCTGTAGAGAAACTACTACTTGTAAGTCAGTCGTACTTATTAAATAAGTCATCCGTTTCATTTAGTAAGTCAGCCTAAGTAGATATCATAACTCAGCCGTATTAATGATAAGTCAGCCTAAATAGATTTCATAAGTAAGCCGTATCAATGATAAGTCAGCCTAAATAGATGTCATAAGTAAGCCTAATATTTTAGTAAGTCAACCTAAGTAGA
This sequence comes from Moricandia moricandioides, assembly GCA_905132885.1. Classification (NCBI taxonomy): domain Eukaryota; kingdom Viridiplantae; phylum Streptophyta; class Magnoliopsida; order Brassicales; family Brassicaceae; genus Moricandia; species Moricandia moricandioides. Next base: position 73,223 of record CAJHQQ010001605.1, read on the forward strand.
TTTCATAACTCAGTCTCTAATGTTTTTCATTGTTCATTTTTTATTTATAATAGGGTCGTGTTACTACCGCGAGACTGTTGACTGTACAAAGAATCAATACTCATCACACTGAAGTTACATATGGTGAGTCTTTGCATGTTGTTAACTTGGAAAGGAGAAAGTGCACATGCCGCCGTTTCCAGCTGGAGAGATTACCATGTTCGCATGTAATTGCAGCTGCGGAGTCGAGGAATGTTTGTCGTATATCCCTGTGCAGTCCTTACTATACCAGCGCTTATTTGGTGAGCGCATACGCCAATTCAGTTATGCCGGTTGATTCAGCGCTACCAGTTCCAGATAACGTGGTTAACCTAGCATGCTTTCCCCCGTCTATTCGTCTTCAGCCAGGAAGGCCTAAGAAAAATAGGATGAAATCTTCTTTAGAGGTTGCACTTGAAAATAAACGTCCTAGGAAAGAACACACATGTTCTCGTTGTAGACAGAGTGGACATAATGTGAAAACTTGTCCGATTTAAAAGTGTTGTATTGATATGTAGACTATGTTGTATTACAGCTGAGTTATTGATTTTAATGTTTCTAATTATGGCTGAGTTATTGAAATTTAAGACTAAGTTATAGTTCTACTACGACTGAGTTATAGTCTAATGCGGCTGAGTTAAATAAAAGGCTGAGTTACTAATATATGTGGCTGAGTTAAATAAAAGTGTAAGTTTAATAAAAGGCTGAGTTAGAGTATACCGTGGCCCAGTTAAATAAAAGGCTGAGTATTAATATATTGTGGCTGAGTTAATTAAAAGGCTAAATTAAGTAAAAGACTGAGTTAAATAAAAGGCTTAGTTAATAATTTACTGCGGCTGAGTTATTAATATTAAAGCGGCTGAGTTACATAAACGCTACGGCTGACTTTCAATTAACATAACTAAATATCAAACGCAACCTTTCTAAACCCCAAAGTTATCAGGTCCAAATTCTTCAAACATATCCACGAGAGCAAGCCAAACTCTGGTTAGCATCCAATCAGGCTTCTGCCCACCAAGAGCCCAATTCCTCTTCAACACTTGCATTTGATAACGAAATATCGTTCTGGCTACGCGATTAAAATTCTCCCAAACTTCGTAATTATGCTTCGGATCCCAAGTGTTATTACGCTAAAAAATAAATAAAATAACATAACAAATATTAGAAACATAACAGCTGTCAAATTTAATAGGGATACATAATGGATGCTTACAGCTAGTTCAAGAAACCAGCGTTCCTTAAAATGAGCGGGAATGACACGGTAAGTCGGCCACTCATGAACCCACCCTTTTTGAAGAATGGGCGAGATCGCAACCGATTGGTCATGCAAGAATGTAAACCACTCTACGGTGGTTTTGGAGACATTTACACCAAAACCAGGGTTCAGAAAGGGTAGGTTATCCCGATATGCCGAGCTTAGAATAGCATTGACATTGTTCGCTAGCGATAGAGACCAACCAGGGACAACCGACATAACTGTTTCTATAATACGAGAGAAAAACGACAAGAGGACTATATATAGAGAGGTATTAGAATGCCAAAGGTAAAGATTAGGTTACACAAAGTGACTGAGTTATGGAAATTTAAGACTGAGTTATTTTGTTCCCGCCCAAAAATACGAAAGGTTGCGGTTATGACGGCTGAGTTATTGACATGCTACGACTGGTCACAATTAACCTGAAATTAAAGGCTGAGTTATTGAAATATAAAACTGAATTAATGACATGGTACGGTTGAGTTATTAATGCTCTTACGGCTGAGTTATTGAAATATAAAACGGAACGTTACATGCCATGCGAGGATCATGAAAGGTCGCCTTCTCGAAAATAGAAGACCCCTTTTCAACTCTTTATATAAACACGCAATCAGTTCACCCTTGTCGACACAAACTGATTATCTTAGAAAATGGAAGCTTTCCCGATTCTCGAAATGCCTGAAGAAATTCAAGCGTTAGTTGTTGAACGTGTGGCCAGTAATTCCATTAAAGATTTTGATAACCTCAGAGCTTCGTGCAAGTCGATGAAGGCATTAACAGAGCGGCGTAGGGTATATCATTTTTTTGATTTGCTATCATATCCATGGGAAGCCCCTATGCCTAATTCGTTGTTCCCAACTTGTTACGCTGAGGGAAACCCAAGCACACTATATATGAAGGGTGTCCAGTTTTTCTTCACATATGAGCTTCGAGAAGAAGGTCTTACTCTCATGAAGAGTGCAGCGGATGCAGGATATGAGCGTGCCGTGTATGCATACGCAATGATTAGGAAATTTTTTTGGAATGAAGAGGAGTACTTTGCTCGTTTTACAAGGGAATCTGCTGCTAAGGTTGGGAAACTAGTGCGATCTGTGAAATGGGGATGGGGTTTGTGGCATGACGACGACTTGCACTCAAAGAAGTTGGAGTTCATTTCATCTGTAATGCCATCGTTCACCAGTTGCCAATGTTGTGCTGTTGTGGAAAGAAACTGGTTCAGCCTGTGGACCATTGGTACCAGTAAGGGTGACAACATGTGTGACTGTTGTTTCTGGATTAAAGAGGTTGGGCTGTTCTTCCGTGATTTTGAACCGATGAGCTTGATTTTTAACACAAGCAAGTGGTGAAGATGTAATTTTATTTTGATTTTCTTTGCAATTTCAGTTTGTAGACTATTGGTTGTATTACAGCTGAGTTATGATAAATTAACGCTGAGTTTTTGAAACTAACGGCTGAGTTATTGACCTTTAAGGCTGAGTTATGAAAAATTAACGCTGAGTTTTTGAAACTAAAGGCTGAGTTATTGAACAATACGACTGAGTTATTGAACAATACGACTGAGTTATTGAATTGTACGGCTGGTTTATTGAACTATAAGCTGGGTTATTGATAAACGATACAAGATTACATTAATGAATAATAGTAAAACATGCCCACAAATAACACACAAAACACCACATTCCTTACACATCGCCCCTCTGATTCCGTCTTGATTCCTTCAAACTCTTTCTCCAACCGACCGAATTTAGCCCTGACATCGGTCAAGTCTTCGTTCATATCACTCATTACTAACTTCAAATCCTCAACCTCTTCTACCAAGCACTCATCAGCCCATTTGAATAAATGTCTCTGCTTGCACTAATATAATAATCAGAACTCAGTAGCACGAAATGAATATATGGCAAATAAGAACAAAATTTAACCTTATTATATCCTCTTGCACAACAATAGTACAATCTTCCTGGATTTTTAGCTGATCCGGATGTACATATCTCTGAGGCTGCACCACACCAACACTGTTTTGGTGTTCCTCTCTCCCCATTCGTACGTACTCGGTTTACATTTCCTGATGAGATAATGTTAGAGGAGGAAGACATTTTTCATTTAGAACCCTAATCCCTACTTTTTCCTCTGAAAAAGTTGCTTTATTACATCGTTATATAGAGCTGGGCCAGGTCTGTGTTGGAATATTTTCAAGTTCCCGCACAAACATATTTTCAAGTTCCCGCCCAATGGCTGAGTTATTGGCTTGTTACGGCTGACTTTATGTTTAGGATAATTTTATGTTTTAGGTTTAGGGTTAAGTATTTGGGGTTTACGGTTTAGGGTTTAGGGTTTATGGTTTAGGTACCACTGTAAAATATAAGAAATTACACAAATTCAATTGAAAAAAAAATTATATGGTACTTTGTATTTGGTGCGTTCAACACCTATATAGTTACATAAGGTTTTAACTATTTGTAAGACAACTTATACCTCAAGATCATGGTCAATCCGAAACTTGTAAATTCACTGAAGTATACACATTGTGTTGATTAAATATTCATCCAAAACTGATAATATTAATTTATAATAACTTTTTAAAGTACATTTCCAAATATTAGGGTATGTTTGTGGTGTGGCTGAGTTATATAAGGCAAGACGGCTAGATTATAGAAACGTTTTGGCTGGGTTATATTAAACTTTTTCGATTTTAGGCTATGTTTGTGGTATGACTGAGTTATACAAGGCTAGACGGCTGGATTATTGAAACGTTGCGGCTGGGTTATATTAAACTTTTTCGATTTTAGGGTATGTTTGTGGTATGACTGAGTTATATAAGGCTAGACGGCTGGATTATAGAAACGTTGCGGCTGGGTTATATAAAATATACCATTACCAAAAAAATATACAAATCGTTCAAAGGCTAATCAAACTGGGAATAGAAGTCAGTTCCTCCTTCATCCAGTATCTCTGCTGCCATCTTCACCCGTATACCTTCAATATTCCTATCATTTATCCCAGCAAAAGTCACGCCAAGCGCTAAGCATTCCACAAAATTCAATGCATACACTCCACAATCACCAATTTGGGTGTTTTGGGGAATGTAATCGCCTTTCCTCCTTCGGAACGAAAACTGCTTCTTTCTCTGTTTTCGGAGTTTGGAAGGAATATTTTGATTCAACATCGTAGGTAGCATTTGCGTAAGAGGCTTAAATGCATTAACCATTTTCTTTTCACTTTCGGCTGTGACGTGTCCAATGATTGGATCATAGCAGTCAATCTTCTCATTAAGCAGATCCACGTGAAACGCCACCCAATGATCGCCTCCAGTTGGAAGCACTCCGTACAGGTGATCCACATCCTCATACCACTTCAAGTTTGTACAACAGTCTGCGGGCATCCTACCGTTTATTAAATCTTCATAGCCATTACCGGTGAATTTCATCAGATTAGGATTGAGCTTGTACTGCGTGTAATCGTGAACCCAAGAAGTGAGAAACCAGACGTCAATAAATGCAATGCGCTTGGACCAGAATGGGCTGGGATCTCGCATGGACCTTTTGATGAGGATTCGCAGAAACGCACTAACATGCTACGCAAAAACACAAAATCAAGTCAATATAATAGAATCTATAACTCAGTCGTAACAAAACACATAACTCAGCCACATAGTATACTAAACGCAGCCATCTAGTATACTTAACTCAGCCGTAAAGAATAATAAACTAAGCTACTTAGTCTTCTTTAACTCAGCCTTAAAAAACGTAACTCAGTCACAGAAAATTTATAACTCAGCCGTAAGGAATACTTACATCATCATACAGCCATCCATATTGTTTGTCTTTTCACGGCTTTCAGTGATGATGATTCTGTAGAACTCACCCTCATGGGCCGCTGTTGGGGTAGTGGGAACGTCTTTATGTTTCTCTAGGTGTTCCATAAGTTTATCCCATTTTGCTGGATCAACCGGTGCTAAAGGATCATATATTTCTGGTGAAGGTAATAAATTATTCCTCATGCACGTCGTTACATTGTCTCCAATCTGAGGAAAAACTGGTGCTGGAGGAGCATTATCAGAGAGTTGCAATGCAGACCCAGTTGCAGATAACTGAACATTTTTCTCCCGATATTGTTTTATTCTTTCGGATCTGATCCTATCCTCTTCATCCTCATCAGACTCCGGAAGCACTTCGTCTCGTGTTGTGAGAAATTCGTCAGTAATATCCGCAAGCTCACTGTCGGCTTGAATCTGGTTCGGCTGAGGTACAAATTTTGTTATTAAACCGCGACACGTCCTTTTTGCGACCGGATTCTGTAACTCAGCCATTTCTTTCTTCTTCAACTCAGCCGCCTTCTTTTCTTCAGCCTTCCGTTGCTTTGTCTCAGCCGTTTTTTTTCTCCTTTTTTCAGCCGCCTCCTTCTTCTTTAACGCAGCCTCTTCTTCCCTACTTACAGCCGTTAAGTTATTCTTAGGAGACACATCCTTCTTTCCTAACTCAGCCGCCTCTTTGTCCTTCTCTTTAACCTTATTTCCTTTTTGTTTAAACCTTATTATCTTGTGCCCGCGTCCTAAGGCTGGGTCCTTTGCAGGAGAAACACCAACGAAATCAACAGTGTCTCCCAAATTCTTAGTAGGTGTACTATGGACAGAGGCCTTAGCAGGTGGACTATTGACTGACTGCTGCGGAAAAAAGCTCGGCGGTGGCGGTGGCAACGTTAAAGATTGTTGGGGAACTTTAGAGAAGTACTCGTCCACTGCACTCTGACTAAATCATGAATGTTCGTATAATTGGACTCGATTCTGGATAACCGCGCGTCGAAGTTTTCGAAGTTGTTCTCGTGGCTGTCTATTTTTGAGACAATTCTATCCAGACTATACATTATTTTCATCATTATCGGATTTTCTCCAATATCATCCTTACCTTCCTTCTCGTAAGCACCCTTTCCCTCCACAGCAGCTTCATCCTCTTGGAAGCTGCTTACTTTCTTCTGCTTCTTAATGGGTGGCTCAGCGTTTGACGAAACACCAAAAACCTTTGTGTTTGTTTGTTTGCGTTTCATCTGTGTTCCCCAAAAACCTCTAACAAACCGACCTGCATATATGTCTGTTATCAAGTTAACGAGTTGCGGGTCATCTGCTTCATCCGGCCACTGAGGAAACATCTCTTCTACAGAGTCCTTCATAACCATTTTTCTCACGCGCACCTACAAAATCAGCCACCGAATACATAATAACTCAGTTGTCAAAGTACTAATAACTCAACCACAAAGTACCAAAAACCCAGCCACCATGCCACCATATAAACACTATCTCAGCCATCAAATAACTAATATCAAGAAACCCAGCCACTATGTACGTACTAACTCAGCCATCAAAACTAATACAAAGAGGCTGAGATATTGTTTATATGGTGGCTGGGTTTTTGGTGTTCATAAAACAACTAATAACTCAGCCATAAAATAACTAATAACTCAGACACTTTATACATGCTAACTCAGCCATCAAATAACTAATACCAAAAACCCCAGCCACTTAAGTACATAAGTACTTATAACCCAGCCAACAAATAAATAATAAATCAGTTGACACCTTACCTCGCCATGTTTTCTAATCTCCTCAGTAATGACAGTATCAAAACTTGAACGTGTACGCTTTCCACCCCATCGAAAAAGTGGAACTTCTTGCTCATTGACCACTCTCCCAAAACGCTCTCCAACTTCATAATCAATAACTCAGTCGGATCATAATCAATAACTCAGCCACTTCATAAATCAAACTCAACTCAGCCACACTATACAATAACTCAGTAACAACATAATCTATAACTCAGACACGTTGTAAATCAAACTCAGGCACAACATACCAGAGAAGATGATGTCGTAGATACGATTACGTCGAAACTTTTGCGGAGAAGAGGATGTCGACGAAGATGATATCGGAGACGGTTAGGGTTTAACGAGGTCGACGAAGATGATATACGATATCGGAAACACTGTTTGAAACGAGAGTATTAGTTGTGACGAAGATGATTTCGTGATTTCGTAATCGGTTAGGGTTTAACGAAATTTGTGACGGAGAAGTTGTGACATTAAGACTTTTTTTTTGTTCACCGGAGATATGGGACTGTTGATTTTCCAGTGTAACTGTTGATGACACAAATTAGTTAGTGACGTGGATTGTCAAAATTATGATGTGGATTTAATAATTAAAATTTGTACTAATAGTAACAAAATTAAACAAGAGTGTTTATTGTAATTTACTAGGAGTCTAAAAACATTCTAGTAATTTTTAGAAAATGTATACTATTCTAGTCATATACAAGCTTTTGTGTATCATTCTAGTAATTTTCTCAAATAAAAATTGATGCAATTTTGTTGACTTTAAGGTTTTATCTATTATTCTCGGTTTTATATATTTTGAATATAAGTAATTGTAAAAAATATGTAGAAGTCTTATATAGTATCTAAGTTTAAGAGACTTTAATATTTTTAACAATATCGTCATTTTTAACACACGATTTTAACCTTCATTTATATGTTTCTAATTTAATATTTTCATCATATTTCATATACATTTACTATGATAATTTGGTGAAAATTTTCAAACAACCAAAATAAATTAATCAATTTTTTAACATTCTAAACTTTATGTATTACTTTTTATTTTCTAATTTTTAATCATGTACCAAAAATATGTTATTTTGAATTATTTCATTTTAAATATAATACTCGGAAAAATATATAAGCAAGAAATTTTTTTATCTCGCCTAGAGCCCCTATATCTGTTTGCACGGCACTGCGAGAAAATGGTGCAATTTTTCTTGGTGGTAAGGTCTATACTTTTCGAAAGACAGCAAGAAGCCTGAGTTTAAGGTCCTAGTTATCAAGAGAGTAGGGTGAAAAGACACCCGCCTCTTCTTTGCTAGAGACGATCTGCCACAGCCCTATCTTTCATCATCAGATAAAACTTGATGTGACGGAAGTTTTCATTTAACTCATTATACTTCTAAGTTATAACTATAAGCGCATGGCACATCAAATCACAATTGTTGAATCCTAAAAATGGTAATCGAACTTAAGGATATAACTAAACAATAATCAAGAGTTTAAAGGCCTAAGGTTTTCGTTTATTGAAGTGTAAAGCTATTTTGCCGAGAAACAAAGATACAAAGTAAAAGATGAACTCGTCGTCAATTGACTATTTCTCTCTCTTGCTCTAAGTTTGCATATCCCCCTCTTATTCTTCTATGTGCTTCTTTTATAGAATTTTCGCTCTTGACTCTTGCATCTCATTATTGCATGTGTGTTGTCAGCACAATGATTGGCGAAATTGTTGGAAGCTATGCTCGGCGCCGAAGTAGGGCTTGGCGTCCTGCCGCGTCTGATTCGTTGCGTGCGTCAATCTTCTCCTGGCGGGTAGGTGCGATGGCGAATACCTCCTAACCAGGCCTTTCTTAGGCCTCCCACCTAGTTATTATATCGAAGCGTTCTTGGGCCGGGTCGACTCTTAGGCCTGGTCAGGAATTCGGGCCCATATCTAATAATAGCCCCCCAGTCCGTCGAGTTTTAAAGATCCTAGGGATTCTTTCAAAGTGTCGCGAAGTAGAGTCGGCCTAGTCTCGTTGCTTGGATCTTCTTGACGTGGCATTACTTGATTGGGCAGTTCTCTTCCTCATTTGTCGTGAAGGGTCGCATCCTTTTGATGATGCTGATGATGTTTCTTTTACTTTTCTGAATTTCCAACCTTGGGAAACGTCGCTACTCTGCTTTTAAATTAGGGTTTTTGGCTCCATAACTTGTGTTCTTCTTTATTCATCCTCTCTCTTATCTTGGGGTTCCATCTTGTTTCTTGCATCTCCCCCTTTGCAAGCAGAATTTATCATCATGAGGATCGAGTTCAGTCTTTCTTCCACTTCTCTCGATGGGCGTGCTGATTGTCCGCCGTCTTTTGTATCTCCGGCCAGTGTTAAACCGTCGGAGTCTATTGATGATAATATTCTGATTATCTGTCATCCAGTCCCTCACTGTGGTGGAACCAGCTCTCTCTGTCATAGATTTTGTTTGATGCCGTTTTCCGAGCGAAGTTTTGATCATGTTTCGGTTCCTCATCTTGTCGACGAAGATGTTGTTAACCTTGATGGTGACGAAGGAGACGATGCTGCTTATGCAATCGATCGTTTAGTGGGCCTTCCTTTGATCCTGATGGACAAGACCCTCGATGGGATCGGGATGGTTTGTCTTTTCCCCTAAATTGTCGATGCGACGAGAGAACGTGGAAGCCGCCTCCCGGATGGGTATGTCGATATGAAGCATTCTTTACATATTCTCGCCTCTGGTTTTTCTTCCCTGTCTTCTAACATCTTATGCCGAAACCTGAGACATTGCTTTGACCCACTCAGGCTGACATGCGGAACGTGGTGGCGGCCCTAGTTATGGGGGCGGAAGTCGAAATTGACGTTGATGGAAGGATTGATCCAAGCTACAACTTGAAAACAAAAGGGAATATATTTTTATGAGTTTTTATAAGTTTTTATGAGAAACAAATATGAATATGAGTCAAAATGTGAGTAAAAAAAAAATAGAAAAGGGATAGATTGATGGTGATGGGATCTTTGTTGCTGGATGTGTATCACTCTCAATAAGGATCGATGGATGGAAGATGAATAAAGATGGAACCGGCCTTGCTGGATGTGTATCACTCTCAAAATTGATTGGTGGATGGAAATGGGATGATGGACGCCACAAATCTCTGTGAAAGGAGGCTTTGATAATTCAGGATGCTCAAGAGCTGCTTCTAACAACATTCTAAAGACTTAGAACAATAGTTTTGAGAAACTAAAAAAACTGTAATTTCATTCATAAAAGTTCAAGGGTGATTTACAATGGAAAAACGACTTGAGCTTTATAGGATCGACTAAGAAAAACTCTAAAAGTCTAAAAATGATAAAAGAAAACAAAATAACTTGTTCCTGAAGTCTTTGAAGCAAAGGAATTGGTGGCTTTAGAAAACTAGCCGTTAGCTTGATTTTTGCCTTCAATGGGAAAACTTGTTATGATCTCGTATCTGGAAAGTTTCTGAATGATTCCACGGTTTAGGATCCTTCCTGATATTCTCCTTATATGTCTTGATGAAGAATATGTCCGTTGTTCTTGATAGATATCATGAGACAACTACTTTAAAGCATGAAGTGTAAATGCTGCCAAATATGGGAAGTAGATGATCTTGAGGATCTGCCAGATCCATTGTGTTCTGGTGCAGCTATGGACGTTTTGAATACCTTATGGATGGATTATAGAGTCTCCTGTATTCCAAAGAAAGGTTTGGTTCCAGCCAAATTGAATTGGTTGGAAACTTTCCCCAATTGATGTCGGTTTGGCCGGTTTTTGGAATTTTTTTGCATCTTAGTTTTCCCATAACCAATTCTTCTGATTTCGGGCATTCTGGAAAGCTAATAACCCCTCTTGAGAGCAGTCACTGCTGAAGTTGTTTTACCAGCGTTGTTGCGAGCTGGGGTATTGTCTTTCGTATTTCAAAACATCGTTTTGATCAAACGTTTTGTGGCCATGAGTTTGAGTAATCCGTACCCCCCTTCCTTCTAGCGCCAAACTGTGGGAACCAAAATTTACACCGTAGATTTCCGTAAATTAAATAAATTCAAGAAACCCTAACTTTCCGTGAGTTCCCGGATTCTCTGCGAAAGCCAACGACAAGTAATCGAGTAAACTTGGAAAACATGAAAAGATAAAAAAACGAATTTTGAATCTTTATTTCAAATTTGCGTACGAGCGCTCCAAATAAAAAAGCGTACATGAAGCTTGTCTGGAAACGGGATCAAAAAAGGAATTCGTATAACACAAGCAGTAAGTGGCTGCAACTCGCTTAACAATAGACGAAAAAAGTTTGAAGGATTTGGGACTGGACCTTAAGAAAGGCTGCCTACATACCCCTTTCGAGGATCAAGTCGGACGTAGTTCAATTAAAAGAGTGGACCAAGAGATCGAAATGCCAGAGCAAGTTTGTCTTATAATTGAGTGCTAGTCATATAAACCGAGCTTGTCGAGAATAAATCTTAGGTTTTCTACGTGCAATGAGTTGTAGAGTCTAAGGAAATCAGAATCATCGAACAAAGATAGAGAAACGTCTGAGTATAACTATGTCCTTCTACCCACCTAAGTTCTAAGTTCTTATAAGCTAACAGAGCTTCTATAGGTCTAAATCTTTGGATACTTTGCGCCTTTAGCTTTAGCTCCCCTTACATATGCCTTCTGGGTCGGTTCCCCTTTCTTTTTTTCTCCTAGGTCAAGTTTATGGCTTTGCAGAAATATTCCTTTTTATCTCGATCTTCATGATTATCTTCGAAACTTTACATTTATTCCGATTTTGCGAGATTTATCTTCTTCTCCAAGTAAAGATACACCGTCATAACATTGCTCGGTTCAATTTCGTATGAAATCGCAAGTGGGTCTTTAGCCGCGTTCTAGGCCTCTTTGGGCCGTATTTCGACTTAAACGTTTTTACGATTTCTTCAAAAAAACGTTTAATGATACGAAGTCGCTTTAGCTAGGAAGTTCATGCTTCTTGTATAGTTTAGACAACTGTGGTGTTTAGTTGACTGTTTCCGTTTATACGATAACCATGAACTTCATTCGGGAAAATGAGTCTTCTCGGTTTTTATCGTAAAGTCCCAACGATAACTCCGATCAAGACAAAACGAGGAGTGGATCCGCCAAGGTTCAGTGGAAGGCATAAGATCTGGTTTATGTTCGGTCCAACTCGGCGAACGGGCGAGTTGGACTGCTTGCTCGGTCCAAATCGCCTGTACGGCGAGTTGGACTACTTGTTCGGTCTCGTGCTGCACTTCTCTTGAGTCCTTTTCTCAGGAAATTTTGTCGATATTATGTCGAGAAAGCTTCCGCACAAAAACGCAATTTTAGACGTTGATTTCGAGATGACCGTTGTTGACCCCAATAGTCGTTTGTTTGGATCGGACCATCCTATCCGGGAACTTGTCATATAACTTCTTTCTTTTAAATTACACGAAGCTTTTGTTCTGGATTTATACTTCTTTTTAGATAAGAAATATTTCTAGGGAGTTTTCTGTCGTGACCGATTTTTACCCCAATATTTAGCTCCCTAGCTCGTTAGAATCGTGAGGTTCTAGCGAGCGGTTTGGCAGGTTTTGTAAGTAAGGCGGAATCAATGGTTGAGAAGGTCCGTTGAAAGTGGTCTACTCACTCCTCCAAGAGTGGAATGCAGTAGGATTGGAGCTGCGCCTTGTGAAGGCTGCCTACGTACCCTTGTAAAATGGATCAAGCCTTTCGTAGTTTGTTCCGGAGATAAGGTTCTTACGTGTTGTTTTCCAGTGAGACTTTTATGGTTTAGCTGTGTGTCGTGTAGAGATTATCGGGCATGTTACTTCCGATGGCATTTTATATTGGACCTTTTTCATCCTTGAGACTAGCCTCGTAGGCCGTTTACTTTGGCCGAGTGTGGTCGTATTTAAGTTTTCAGGACCGACAGCGTGTGGCTTCGGATCCCAGCCACTTTGCGACTTTTTTTTAATGAATTGTGTTTTGTGTTTTAAGAGCGCGTTTTATCTGTGTGAATGTAGAGGGAAGAATATGAGTTGTTATCTCATAATCTAACTCTGGGTGAACTGCTATACTCGTGGTCTGTTTTGAGAGTTTTCTGCAAAGTGTAAACCTGCTGGATTTCTTAAGACGTTTGAGTATTAGCCAAGAAACAAATTTGGAATCTCGTATCAGGGTGTTTGATACTATGCCTATATATTTTAGAGACCAGTGTGTTGGGTTTAGGGTAATACCAAGGTCTAATCACGGTTTTAGCGCGTGCGATGACTACTTCGGCTTACATTTCCTGTGTCACTTTCGAACTGATTCCACCCTGCTTTAAAGTCTGTGATTTGTTCTCGACTTATACGACTTGTATGGTAGGAATCAAGCATCTTTCGGGGACAATTTTTAAGTCTCCCGAAGGTGCTGACCTAAATTTTAGATTTCTTTTATAGCGCTATTACCCTTGTGTCGGGTGTCCGAGAGCTATCTCTACGAGATGGCTTAGTCTATTTAGGAAGTTGAGAGTTTGTTTTGATCAGCAACAAACTTATTGGTTGATATTACCGGTTTTGAATCTTCGCGAAGGATATGTGTTTAAGAAGGTGTGTGTGTTTTATAGTCGCGGATGGATTTTTTTAAAGGTGAGCATTCCGTTTCGGAAAGTTTTGATGAAAAATAGTTCTACGAGCGTCAGCGATGTCTCGCTGTGTCAAAGGTTGAGTTTTTCTTTCGTATGCCACATTTCGTGCTTGAAATGTTCGCAGGGCTTGAAGATATGTGGCATCGCAAGGGTTTTGTTTTTACCTTACGCCAGAGAAACGTTTTGTTTTGTTTGCGGATATTGGCAGCCAAAACTGTTGTTCCTGTTTGGACGTTAAATTGTTCGATTTGTTAGCGAGGAATTAGGACCAATGGAGATCTCTGAAGCGATTTTATTTCTTAGTACCTTCCTACGAAAATTCTAAGTCTGATTTGAAAAAATTCCAAGTCGGACATACCTTAGTTTTCTCGAAGGTTTGGGTTCACCTCTTCTCTGTTTTGCCTCCTCATTTCCCCTTCCTCTTCTCGTGTCTGTACGCCCCTTAAGAATAGTAAAAATATCAGTTCTTCCTGAATGCGTTTAGGCTCGAACTTGTATTGCGGTTTTGGTTCGTCAATAAATATTTTTTTTGGTATTGGTGTTTATCCTTTGAAATTTGACATTTATCTTCCGAACTTGAATTTATCTTCTCCCGGAAATAAAAGATATTCCGTCAAAATATCATTGGGATTGATTTCATCAAGAATTGTTAGTGGCCTTTTAGTCGCGTTTTACACCTTTTGGGTCATTTTTCGACTTAAACGTTTTTACAATTTCTTGGAAAGAGTACCCTAGATACGATGTCAATTTTTATAAAAAGGTTCAAATTACTCGTATAGTTGAGGCGACTAAGGTGTTAAGTTAACCGTTGCCGTTTTATACGATCAATTTGAATTCATACTAGAAAACAAGTATTTGCGATTTTTATCGTAAAGTTTCAAAGGTAGCTCCAATCGAGACAAAACAAGAGATGTTTCGATCGAGATTTGAAGGAGAACGCAAAGATGGAGGTAAGAGCGAGTAGGATGCCCAAGAGGGCGAGTAGGAGCAAGCCAAGGAGTTTGGACAAGTCTTGCTTTTTTTTTTGTCGTAAAATCTCAAAGGAAACTCCGATTGAGATGAAATGAAAAGCATTTTGATTGAGATTCGAAAGATAACACAAAGGAGAATCTCATCAGGGATTTCCCAACTCACCATGAGGCGATTTGGAGGGAATAAATCCAACTCGCCATCGGGGCGAGTTGGACGATGTGCGTCCAACTTGTTTTGATCGTAAAATCTTAACTAAAACTCCTATTGAGACGAAATGAAAAGCGTTTCGATCAGGATTTCAAAGTAGAACAAAAAGGTGATCCAAAGGACTGCTTGTTCAGTACAACTCGCCGAACGGGCGAGTTGGACGGCTCGTTCGGTCAAACTCACCCTTTCGGCAAGTTGGACTGGTATGTCTCGAGTTTTGATGGTATGCTGGTGCGGTCGTTTCGTAAATGTTTTCAAATTTTTCTACGAAATTTGTATCATAGAATGCTAATTCGTTTCACTTTGCGAAAAATGTTCCATAAAATATTGTCACGTTTGATTTCACGAAAGCTGTTTCAGAAAATGTTGTTGAGCTTTAATTTTAAGAATGTATTCTGCGAAATGTCACGAATTTACTTTTACGAAATTTCTTTCGTAAAATGTTGTTGAGTTTAATTTTACGAAAGTTTCTATGTAAGCGTGTTTTCGAGTTTGGCTGTACGAGATCCGTTTTTTCAGAAAACTCACGTTTTGTGGCTGTTCCCCAAATTTTGTTTATGGGTTTTAGCATTGAAACTTTGGATGTGATGAGCTTAATTATCGAGAGTCAACTTAATCGGAGATTTTCTCATTTCCTCAGGATTGATCCGAAGGGATTTTGAGTAGTTTTCCTGAAGTAAGTTTAAGTATTAATCATCGAGAATTCACTGAATATGTCACGTAGAATTGAAGCTTGATTTTTTTACAAAATCTTAGGTTTCAGAAAACATTTTAGCAGTAAAGGATACAATCTCTCGTTTTGCTTAGTTTAGCTTTCGTCAGCTATTTTAGATTTCGAGTGATTCAATAGAGATCAACTTCGTTTCTTCGAAAATTGTTCGGAAGAAGTACAACAGTGGGGGTTGTGCGTCCGATTTGATGTGTGATATAGCCTATTTATTATTAGTTTTAGGCCATGTTATAGGAACTATTTAGGATATATTATGTGTTTCTAGGCTATGTTTTAAGCTCTTTATAGGTCCATGTACGTTTTGGAGATATATGGAGATACTTGAAACTTTTGGAACATTTAGAAAGAAGAATTCGTAGCTGATCATAAGAGAGAGTCGAAGTACAAGACAATCATCGATCGATGACACTATCTTGGCTTCGACCGATGGTTCAAGACCAAGATCGATTGATGTTGCACACTTGCCATCGAGCGATGACCAATTCACAGACAGCCTATCTCAAACACAAGTTAGAGACAAATGACGAAGATAGGTAGACGAGTTTTGATCTAGATATTAGGGTTTTATATTTATATTTTATGTATTACACACATGGGACTGTGGAGAGATGGAGAGAGTTAAGAGAAAATAGAGTTTAGTTTTCAATTATAGTTTCAGGTTTTTTAGGGGAGAAGATTCATCCTTAGGGAGATTTGTATTGGAATCCAAATATTTTATCTATGCATTATATTCAAACTAGTTCCCCGTGATTTTCCCCCCCCCCCCCATACATTAATTATGTCTGAGTAGTCATCAACTAGATCTAGGTTGACGAATTCGGTGGGCCCATCCTATCCGTATTCTCCCGCACCAAAGTTAGCGATTTGGGCTTTAGTTTATACATATTATTCTCATCTGCGCAATCATATTTGCACACTTGCTGTCTTCTTCAAGTTTGCAATTCGGATGAGTGAGTAGTCCTCGAGTTAACTAACTATTTAGCGAGCTCATCGGAAGACTCCTTAGCACATATAAGAGGCAGAACAGGATCCTCGGAGCTAGGTTATGTGTGGCCAGAAGAACCTAGACGTCTCTCGATGGATTTGTGAATTGGACCACCGAGCGCGTGCGTATATAGCATTGCCGTGTCTATGCGAGAGAGGTCCTCTAGTCTTAATCTGCTTGGTGAACATTATCAAAATCTCGTTTACACTCC